>PVHP010019380.1:0-31966 GCA_004024765.1 Zapus hudsonius
TGCTGGAGGAAATTGGCCGTGGTTGACTCAGATCAAACAGCATCTGTAGTAGGGTTTGGCTTGATTAGCAAACCTGTAATTTGGGGCTGAAAATATCGATTGTATTTTTCTTCTTTTGTACTTTCTGCTTTCCTTTCTGAATAGATTCTTACTCATTATATTTAATTTAGGCAAATTTTTTTTTCCAGCATCTGAAGAGTGGTGTGCACTGTTATGTCGAGTGACCATATTGGGGTGAGCTCATTTCCTCTTTGCTGCAATTATTCATGTTTAGACAATATTTTGTCCTCTGGAAAGATTCCATATTCATGTGATGATAATTAGGAGCTATATATGTTTTGTTTTCGCCTTAAACTTTATCATTCAGAGATTTAGATTACACCATTTTTAATTGCTTTGGGCAAGAACACAGCTTTTAAATGTAGTCAAACCACTCAGAGATCATATTTTTTAAAATGTGTGTGTTTGAACTAGCAAAACATAAACCATAGACATTGCTATGTGTGATTAGAAGTTTCTAATTAAAAGGAGAATGACCCAAAGGAGGGAATAAACGTGCTAAGGAGAGAAAGTATATGACTGAATAGAGACATATGCATCAAAGTAAAATGTAATTTGTCTGGGCATTGGAGGACTTACAGTGGTGGCCTCATTCCAGAGAGTTTCCCTACTTGGTCTGATTCTTTGTGTGCATAAAGCCTGGTGTTAAGTACTTTGGATAGTTCTCTGCAATTTCATTTATGTGACAACAAAATATAATTATTGGCAGGAAAGATGGGTGCTCTGAAGTTCGGTTCTTATTTCTAGAGAAAAAATATGTTGAGCATAATAATTTATAGTGAAAAAGAAGCCCAGGCTACAGATCACTCCATTGTTGTAGAAAGTCTTAACACACAGGATAAGTTTTCACATGGCTGAGCCTTGAGGTGATGGTTCTCCAGGTCAAGTGCATAAACCCTAAGGATTTCTGGGATCCTTTCAGAAGAATCACAAGATCAGAACTGTTTTCATAACAACACAAAAGTATTATTTGCTAACTTTGATATGTGATTATTTAAAAGCAATTGTTAAATGACTGAAGCCTTACTTTAAAAAATCAATGTACTGGCATTAAAAACTCTACTAATAAGTACTGGTTTGTCTTACTTCTTTGTACTCAAGATTTGGTATGGTTATGCCAATTCCAGATCCATAATGAGGAAAGAAAAAAATAAATCTCAACCCTTGGGTACATATCTATTTAATATTCTGTGTGAAAGCAATTCTCGTACATAGAAAAGGGTACAATACAAAATGATTGAAATGTAGCCAGAAATAGTTGATATGTTTATTTAATATCCTTTCCCAATTCTCTTATATAGATACTGATTTTTTTCATATACTTAAATTCAAATGACAAATCAGAGCAAAGTTAATTCATAAAATAGTAAGAGACTATTGCTAACTTCAATCAAGATGGGCATTAAAAAGATTTGTAAAAATCTGAAAATTTTAATTTTCACTAAATAATTTTTATTTTAGAAAGTGTAATGTCATGTTGTTATGGAATATGTCATAGGTCTATCATCTTCATAAAAATGAATTAACATCTTTAATGTTTCACTTTTAATTTTAGAATATATATAATCTGTGTATATACATATCTGGATTTTTAAGACTCTAAAGTGATTTTTGAGTCTAAAAAGACATCTAAGAATAGCTTGTATGCATGGCCTTTTAAAGTTCAGTAGTATATATAATGTGCATTTTCCCCTGGAGATATCCACTTTGCAATAAAGCTTTAAAAAATCATTTTCTCTCCTAGGAAAGAATATTAGAAGCACTTATAAGAGGATCCAAATTTTGCCTTTTATGAAAATCCTGAAGCTGTGCACACCCAGTATTTTAGGGACATGCTTGCATAGCAATGACCCTGGCCATGGTGATTGTTTTTCCCCCCTTTCCTTGCCTTTTGGTATTGGTGATTGATCCCAGGACCTCCTGTATGCTAACTAAGTGCTCTAACACTGAGCTGTACTCCCAGTCCTTATTTGAATTTTTATTTTAAGACTTGTCACTAAGTTGCTCAGGCTGGCCTGGAACTCACTCTGTAGCACCAGCTTGTCTTGATCTTGCCACCCTCTTGCCTCAACTTCCAGGTTTACTGAGATTTCCGGCCAGCTCTGGTCGTCCAGTTCTTGGTTACAGACTCCTAAGTACCTATACCCAGTCTTCTTTCGATGCTATTTTTCAGCCTGCTTTAAAAGTTATAATAGAACCTACTATGTTTTCAACATGGTAACATGTGATGAAAAAGTTCACTTGAAATTGCATATTAGGAAGTGGGAATATTTGCTTTGGTCCCTTATTGTAATTCAAAGGCAGTTCAACGAAGCCCTATACAGAAAGATTATGAACCTGGTCTGAATCAGCGAAGGCACTGGTTTAATCTTAGCTCATGGAATAGCAGTGGATCCATAGCAAAAAGTAAAACCAACCACTACCAACCACTGGATATAGGTAGAGCATATTGTTTGTAAGTGAAGACCAGCATATGCATTGTCACAGCTGATTGCATCGGGAAGGCTCTTTAGGCCAGACCTTATTTCTAATTTGCATATTACACTGCAGCCTGGAGTCATAAGCTGGATATTAAGAGATTTTGCTCTAGGCTGGCCAGGGCACAGCAGTGAGTTGTGACTTTTTGGTGTGCATAACCTTTGTTCCATCCTGGGAGCCCATTTGGACTGAGAGCACTTCATAAAAGTCGAGCTTGTCTGGTCTGCAGTCAAAGCCTCTTTGGCTAGTTTCTCTACTCCTCTTTGGTTTTCAAGAGTACTTTATGATCTGCTAAATTAATCTGTGCTGTGTGTTCCTTTGATTATGGCAGAAGAATCCCTCCCAAGCGTTTCTCAGCAGAGCCCCGCATGCCAACGTGCCATATTGCTGGGGTGATTTGGGGTAGCTAGCTCTGTACTATGCTAGGTGGGGGACATACAAGAAGCCATACAATAAAAGAGCTCAATATCTTTGGGGCTTTCAATGAATAAGTAGACCAGAGACATAGCAAAACATTAGATAGTGAGGAATTAATGAACTCATCTGCAGTAGACTTCATGATGTTAGAGGGAAAGCCAACCAGCAACAAGAAGCCAGGCTATATAAAATACAAAAACAGCAATGCCATGTTTTAAGTTGTTTTAATAATCACAAGATATATTAAGTAGGTCAGAATACTCAGACATAGGGCTGGAAAAGCAGTTAAGTGTGTTTCCTGTGCAAGCATGAGGGCCTGAGCAGGTGTGAAGCTGCCCAAGTTTGAATCCCCAGGTCCCACGAAAACAGCTGGGTATGGCCATGCAGAAACCCAGTTCCCCAAAAGAGGCTCAAAGAGTCTAGGAATTCACTCTGCCTTGTGAAAAGCAGCAAGCTCAGGCATCAGTAAGAGACTCTACTGGCAGAAGGGTGGAGAAGTGGGTTGTGGTAGGTGAGTTCCCCAACCCCATACACAGAAAACACAAATAAATATACCCCCACACCTCCCCACCAAATCACACAAATACATACACACAGGTCAGCATAAAATCCCTTCATACACAAATTAGTCTCTGTTATCACCATGCATACTTAATAAATTTAACATTTTGTCCTATTTTCTTTAAAATTCCTGTCCTTCTGTGAGCATGTGGTCTCCATCTTTCCTGGTCCTTCTCAGATCTGTCCATTGTCTTTTGGATTCATTTTTCTTTTTGTGCCATTTCCATCTGCACATTCCAAGTTCACAAACCCTCAGAACTACAAAAATACTGCCTCAGTCTGAGGGCTTCTTCAGCCAGAGACGTAAACTCCTGTTTTAACCATTGTAGACACTCGTTCATTGCTGCCCATGGGACATACCTGTCCCACGGTGGACGGCTTTGTAGCCAAAATGTCACAGTGCTCCCAGTGAGCTTCCCATAGCGGGGCTTTGGTTAAAGTACTAATTAGCCTTCCGTAGCTAATGAGCTTGTCGGTTATAAATCTCCTCATTATTATGAATGATGGAGCTAGTGCTTGAAATTTGCCAGTTTTGAAATAAGACATAATTATTTATGAAAAGGCCTTGCCCAAGAAATGGAACTCATAATAATTAGATTTAATCTTTCTGTGGCTTATGTATTTCTTTTTCAGGAAAACAGATATGCTCAAACTAATTACTTGTTGTGGGAAGTTTCCCATACAGTCAAGTCAGAAAGTCAGGTGGTTGGGCCCTGGGAATTTAGAAAAGAAGCAATTTCCAGACACTTCCTATATGTAAGTGGTAGATTTGTCTCAGGTTACCAGTTGTTTATCCTTAGAGTTTTGTTTCTACTAACAACAATGGGTTTTAAGGTGCATTTCATAAATGGTTAAATAGATAAAAAGACAAAAGAAACATATTTGAAAAAGTTTATTAACTTAGTTAAAGCCGGACAACAAATAAGCTAAAGGAAAGAAAATAATGTGGAAATTTATCTTTTTTTTTTTAATTAGGACACTAAACTTGAATTTTATAGTCAAGAACTGGCTGGTCCAAGATGTCTATGACCAAATTCCCCAGTCTAGATTAAAATAATGCCTATTCAATTTTCTTGAATTAAATAATATGAATTCATTAGACTTAATGAAAAATTTAATTTGAGAAAATCCTATTAAAAAGATGAAAGATATTGCTTTTGGCCTCTGTGCCTAAAGACAGTGTTTCTGGATTTAATACAATAATACAATTAAGTTAGACAGTCTTTATAAATTGCCCGTCTAGTTTAATTTAGTCTAGATTTGAGACCCAGCCTCATGTTAGGTGAAGAAATAAGGAAGGGGCTGGGTTGTGGGATACACCGTGGTATCAAGCATACTTGGACTTGAGGTTTTGTTTTCTAGTTCCCTGAGTTTTCACCCAACATTCGAGGCCAAGCCATGAGCTTACAGCTAACTGGACAAAAGGATCCACCTGCCTCCTCATCTCTGCGTAGTCCATTTTAGCTCTTCATCTCCCTCTACAGCAGATGGAGGGCTCACAATTTTATAGAAACATTTCTGAATACTGACCTCAAGGGGAAAGGGCTGTGCAAAACAGAATTGTGCACATCTGCATTCCAGGCTCTCATGCTTGGCCTTGTAGCTTAATGAATAGAAAGTGTGGATCCTGAAGGCTGCTGCTTCGATTAAGATCCTGTTGACCTCATTTATAACCTAGATGAATTTAAACTTCTTGTGTGTCAGTGTTTTCTTCTGAATAAAAAGAGCTTATTAATAGTAAATACTGAGTAGACGTGTATGTCAGGTGAACTGGTATTCATAAAGGCTTAGGAAAACGCTTGGCACACAGTATGCCTTCAGGAAGTGGTAGCTATTACGTTGTACATTGGTAGGCAGAAACAAATCAGGAGGTAAAATAACATGGATCCCACATATAATCACTTGCAAGTGCTAAAAAGATTTAATTAAAGTCATTATGTTGGATATTGTTCTGGGTGGTCATTGACACAAGTCTCCACTAAAAAATATTTATTTGGGAGAGAGAGAGAGACAGAGAGAGACAGAGACAGAGAGAGACAAACAGAGGGAGAGAGGAGAGAGGGGGGGCATGCCAGGGCCTCTAGCCACTGCAAACAAACTCCAGACACATGTGCCACCTTGCACATCTGGTTTTATGTGGCTGCTGGGTAGTAGAACCAGAACATTCTGCTTTGCAGGCAAATGCCTTTATGGCTAAGCCATCTCTCCAACCCCAAGTCTCCATATTTTGCCACCAGTGCTTCTGAAGAATATCTAGAATATGAGAATGTGACATCCTAGGCTGAGAAAGAGCCAGCTGGACATGTCTGGGCTCAGTTCTAGACCTGGACTAGAAACCACAAATCTTTCACTGTTTCAGCACAGACCAAAGGCAGGTGTCTTCTCAGGGTCCCCAGGTGTGGTGCAAATGAGGCCTGTGTATACAAGAGCCCATTTTTCCTGAGCAAGTGCCTGGGCATTAGGGATCTAGTTGGCAGTGGACTCTATCTAGGCTTTTGCTAATTTTCCTGCTGATCTGTAGGAAATAAATCTCTTTTGCATAACTTGTGTGCATGTGTTCTGCTTTATTGGAAAAGCTGGTAACCACTTCACGGGGAAGTTACTCCACAATTACAAAAACCCACATTTGATCTAAACCTAATCGTACAGATAATTATATTGAGATCCAGGACAATGGTGTCATTTCATTGAGGCCTTACAGTCAGTCACTGACAACTGGCTCCCCACACTTGTTGATACATTTATATTCCATAGCTTTGCTACTCTTCATCCAGATTCCAGGAACTCGTGGTTGTCATATAAATTTTCTAATCAAAAGTATTTAAAGCATTTAAAAATTTTTTTTCTCAAGCTACAGCTGTAGCCCAAACTGACCTGGCACTCACTCTGTAGCCCCGGGCTGGCCTCAAAGGCATGGTGCTTTCCCACCATCCTCCCCAGTGAGTGCTGGGATTAAAGACATGTACCACTGCATCCTGCTCTAAAGCATTTTTTTTTCTTACAAATGAAAACCAGAAAATCACAATTGATTGAAAAGTAGTGCTAGCTGAGAAGTTTCCCTAGGAGTCTTTTGAAGGGGAAGGGTAGAATGCCACAAAATGCAGTGCGAATATTTTTCAGATGATCAAAGATGCAGAGGGAAGCCCTTGATTTATGACTGGAATAAAGCTGGTTTGAAATTTGGCAGGAGAAGGGTTTGTATGAAAAGGTCAACCACCTCTCCTCCTGACTCAAGCAGTGATTCGTGTCTGCATGGGAGAGAGAGGGCTGCTGTCTAACCAGGACCTCCCGCAGACCGACTGTTCTGCAAATATGATGGGAACAGCTGGACTCAGTATCTGTCAGCCGCCAGTGACTCAGAAGTGGACAGGTAGGGAAAGACTTCCTTCCTAGCTGCATAAAAATGTGGTCACTTCTCAGTTCCTCCATCGTTCAAAGAATTTTCTTCAGATGTGTTCTCTTCTTCAATAGTCTTCACTTCCATGGGTGTTTTTGGGGTTATACCAAGGTTTTCTCGAGGTTTCTAGTTCTAAGCATTTGACAATGTAATCAATCATTTATTTTTCCTCCTTTTGCTTTTCTAAATAAGGCGCATTTCCCCCATTAGTAGGATTCCTATTTCAGCAAATGTTCTAATCCCTCAAATTGGGAAACAAAGTGTGTGTTTGCTCACCACCTCCCTCTTCTTCCTCCTCATGGGCTCCTCAGGCTGAGAAGTTGTGTCTTGCACTTTTGTGGTAGTCTCTGGTATTCTTGTTCATAGATTGTCACATTTTGTGACCACAGATTTTTTTTGTGGCTATTTGATCAACTTCATTGGCTTGTGGGTTCCATGAGATCAGGGATCATGTCTGATTCCCATCGGTTCATACATGCACCTGTGTTTATTTTAACCACAGTGTTTAGTACACAGAGAGTTCAAAATAAGCTGTGGAATGAGTCCTCACTCTCCTTGCTACCTTATTTATGACGTTATATCTTTAGAAAAGAGAATAAGCCAATCGGTGAAATAATGCCATCTCCACCATTAATTTTCAGTAACATCTGGGTGTCTGTCATTTTGAATTTAGAGTAGTTGGATTTATTGTCTTTAATCCAGCATTCTACGATGGCTCATTATTTTCTTGGGATCATTAAAACCAAGTGGGGAGATATACACTGAGAGCTTGCATGGGGGTGGAGTGGGGGGGGTCAAGAGACTGGCTTTCAGATTAGATCTCAGTGACCTTGAACTTTTCACTTCCACGACGGCAAGCCTTGTTACTTCATTTTGAGAATGGGAACACTTGGTAAGGAGCAGGTGAGGTTACTTGGAAGAAACCAGTGACTCCCTTAACTCAATGATTAACCAAAGGAGCATGTAGGCATCACTCATTTACGTGTCCCTTGTGGGCTCGGCTTCATCTTGTCACTAAGGAACTGTCAAAAGCTCTCTGTTGGAGTCGACGTATTGTGACACAAGTTCACATTTCCTCATCTTTGAAAATGGGAAATTGGAGACTTGTGTATAAAGATTTTTATTGCCTTACCGCCCCCCCAAAGTGATGCAAATCACTTTTGCTTATATTTCATTGACAACAAGCAGTCATTGTCCCCTCTAACTGTAAGGCAGCTTAGAAATATAGAAGAGTGAATGGCATATTTGGGGTGTGTGCAATTATTTCTTCTATAATAAAATATTTAAATTCATTTGTTTTCTCAAGTAGTGGAAACATTTTAAAAATTACGTATGAATATGTAAAACATAAAAAATGAGTGAAACTGTACTAATAAAAGCCCACTAGCTTGTCCAACACTTTATAGTGTACATACTTTGTAATTACACCCAAGGAGTAATTCCATGGACCACCCAGGACAACTCTGCAATGTCAGAATTGCCTGGCCCAGTGACATTGGATCTCACTTCTTCTTTGTGTTTGTGCGCACGCGTACTTGTGTGTGTGTGTGTGTGTGTGTGTGTGTGTGTGTGTGTGTGTGTGTGTGTGTAGTATGAACGTGCCAGGGCCTCTTGCTACTGCAAACACCCAGACATGCCACTTTTTGTGTCTAGCTTACATGGGTAGCTTGGAATTCAACCTAGGCTGGCAGGCTTTGCAAGCAAATGCCTTTAACCTCTGAGCCATCATGTCTATCCCTGAAGCTTACCTTTAAATTCTTAAATTCTATTTGAAAATGATGAATCCTTCTATAAGTTTATACTCTATGTATGTATGTATCTGTGTGTCTGTCTATATGTCATATTGTTAATATATATTAACAAAAGCTTATTGCTGATTCTTAAGGGTTTTTAGTAACTTGCTTTTCTTGTTTTTCTTGTTTTCTTGATTTTTGTTTAGTTTTTGAGGTAAGATCACACTGTAATATAGGCTGACCTGGAATTCACTATGTATTCTTAGGGTGGCCTAGACCTCATGGCGAGCCTCTTGAGTGCTGGGATTAAAGACATGTGCCACACACCCAGCTAGTGATTTCCTTTTTAATTAAAATTATTGAAAGCACAAAATAATACTACAAAAGGAAAATAATCTACTCATTATTACTAATGGAATTATCTTCACTTTGCTTTTAAGTTTATCAAAATTAATACATATATAAGCATAGTTATAATTATGGGAAATTATATATTTTAATTCATATTCTATCATAAATATTCTCAATTCTCTTTAGGAATTTCTTTAGTAATTTCTGAGGAATGTAACATTAGCAAATATAGTTAACTAAATCAATTTTAACTTTAAAAATTTGAATCCTTAACTCAGTATCGGGAAATGCATCAGTATTTATAAAAATGACAAAAATAATACTAATAGCAGGTTGTCTTTAAAAAGGAGATAGAAATTAAAAAATAAATAAATTAGAAGAAATTTGCTTGGAGATTCATAAGCCAAGCACAGACTCTGTTTGAACAAAACTTCTGAGCTAAAACCAAAATTATATTAGTACCATCAAGGAGTTTATTAAGTGTCATACATTGTCTAAGCACTTTATATGAGTTATCTCCCTTATTTAAAGAATCTATAAGAAACAGAAAGATATTTTACAAGCCATATTATAGAAGATAAAAGTGACTCTCAGAGTTTAATATTTTTTCTGGTCCCTTGGCTGCCATTAAATCAGGAGATGTTTAAAGACAAGTGTGTATGGTAATGCCAAGTTAGGAAAGAGGTGTTACAATTCCCTTGCCAGCCTTGTGAAAGGACACTGCTTGCTTTGCTTTTTCAATTAGCAACCTTTAACAACTGCATTGACATTTAAAGATATAAGAAATAAACAAAATGGGAATGAAAGCTTTTAATGCCAATATACTTTAATACAGTTTCATAGTTCATTTTATCATAGGATGAATAGGAGTAAAAAATAAAAAAATTACTCTGTATGTTATATTAATTCTGTATCCTAACCTAATAAAAATGTTTAATAGATAATATGAATCAAGTCCAGTAAGAAAAGGCTTATTTAAATTGCCTTCAAAGCAGTGCACACAATAATAATTTCCATGTGAGCATAGAGGAGAGGAATATTGCAAACAAATATTGATTATTAGTATATTAAAAATTTCTCTGCAGGAGAGTGTATATGTATAGTACTAGTAAGTACATATAAAGACAAGACTGTGCATGGAATATTCATTTTCTTCTTATTTATCTTCATGTCAGTTAATATAAAAACTTTCTATCTTAAAATATGTTCATAGCACAGTGCCTATCTCTTTGGTAACCTTAAAGAACAGTACAAATTTTGTCCTTGAGTTGAGATGAGGACCACAGATATGTTTTGTCAATCCTAAATTGAATTTATTACTGTTCACATTTGTGTTAGATATATTCTAAATTAGAAATAGGAAGCATGACAACCAAATTCAAAGAAGTTAGGAAGATCTTTGAGATTAGAAACAATTATAATTAAATGTTGCATTAAACATTTAAAATAATTTCTTGTAGGTTTAGAAGAAATGAAAATAAATGAAAATAAATGAAAAATTTCTAGAATATACAATCTGCCTAGACTTGACCATGAAGTAAAAATATGAATATACATAACTATTTAGTAGAGAGAATCATTAATCAAAAACTTTTAACAGAAATTACCAGGAAAATCAACCTGGTGAACTATACCAATCATGTAAAGAAATACTAATAGCAATTATTAAACCCTTTTAGGAAATGTAAGTAAAAGAAATACTATAGTCTTATTTTATAAGACTAGACATTACCTTGATACAACAGCCAATAAGATATAATTTAAATAAAAGATAACTTAAGAAAACAATGTGTGATGGTTAGGTTTTGTTGTCAACTTGATCTTTTTAATTATCTTGGGTGGGTCTCTGAGGATGTTTTCAGGAAGGCAGCCTTCTCAGTAGGGGGCTGGATGTAAGGAAGCTCAAAGGAGCTAGAAATGAACATCCCTTCCTGTGTGGGCAGTGCAGGAAGGAAATTCCAGAGACTCAGGAAGTCATTAACTCTGGGATAGGGTTGCAAGATCCCACCCTAAGTCTATATAAAGGAGAAGGAAATTTCTCTCCTGAGCCCTCTGCCTGTTTGCTGTTCTGTGTGTGGTGTTGGTGATGAGTTTCTCTCTCTGCTTGGACCTGTGAAAGAGGACCAGCCTCTTTCACTTTTATGGGACCTCCCTTGAATCTGTAGCCTCAATAAATCCTTTCCTCCCATAAACTGTGCCTGGTTTGGAGATTCAACCCAGTAGTGTATGGCTGACTGCAACACAAGGCGATTTATTATACTAATGAGTAACATACAGAATTCATTCATGAAATACTATCAAAAATTCATTAACGTCTGGAACGGTATCCAGCCCCCAGAAGGCAGTTAGTGTAGTGCTGGAAGGCACTGCACAGGCTGCCAGGGGAAACTGATCAACAACAGCTGGAGTAAACAGAGACCACTGACATGAAACACAATCTGCGGTCATGAGTAGGCTGACCACACCTCCTACTGGGAGACAACAGCGAACCAAGAGAGGAGCACTTGTGTAATGGAGGAGCCTGGGCCTGGGGGAGACAATCAACAGCTTTCAAATATAGCCAATTTTCCACTTAGTGAGGGGGACCCGTTGTCTGGAACTTGGGATTCAGGGCAATAGGCACTGGATCCTGTACTCTTGGGCTCCCAAGACAAGTTGCCCTATGGGAGCGATTGATGGGGAGGCTACTGAAAATAGAATCTAGGTAATCCAGAATTGTGTATATTTGTTAACCTACACTGATCTCACTCTCCGATGGAGATTGTGCTTGTATTTTTCAGGATGCAGCAAGAGAGCTGGGGCCCATCTAACCCTACCAACCAACCGTAGGCCAATAGCTGAGATTCTGGCAAAAGAGGAGCCACCACAGTCATACCATGGAGGATCCATATGGAACCCCGCAGAGAATGACGGGATGAACAAGGGGTTCACAGCCACAGCCATTAAATCAACACAGGATAAGCCAGTGAGACAGGAACCAATGATTTTTGACACAAAGACCCCTATGCTTACAACCTTAAAGCAGCTTTAATACTCATCCACCACGACTCAGGGAACTATGCGGAAGAGGAAGAGAAAGATTGTGAGAGCCGTGGTGGGGGAGATTATCGAGGCATGGCCAGGAGAACCTGGCTGAATACTAGGCTATCCATGGTCCCCTGTCACAAGGACTGATCCAGACGACCCATGGAGGAGGTTATCCAGCGGATTGGGGAGGGGAGGGCAGTGGGGAATTGGGGATAACAACTCATTGTTTGCCCACTAAATATTGTAACTCATTATGGACAATAAAAAAAATTAAAATAAATTCATTAACATGGGGCTGGAGAAATGGTTCCGTCACTAAAGGTCCTTGCTTGCATAACCTGATGCCCTGGTACAGTGGTCATTAAAATTTAATTGCATAAAGTGAATACATTTTTTCAGATCTTCTACATATCATTTTTTCTTGCCATTAATGTATTATAAACTTAAAACATTGAGAGTCAATCTCATGTCGATATCACAATATCGAACTCTAGCTAAATAAACAGCTAATATGTAAATAATATATAAATAAATTGCAGAGGCCAGGACCAAATAGATGCACTCGTGACTAATTGGGAATTAATTAATAGCATAATTCTTCCAATGAGCTTACTTCTGCTTTCCTTCTTTTTGCCTAGTATGCCTCCATTCCGTGTATTCTTCCTACCGTTTCTCTTTATTATTTTTTAATATAGCTTGGTGGACTCAACAAAGTTCGTTGCTGTGGAAACATAACCTTGCTTTTCACAAATATTTTCCAGCAATAAATGTCATCACAAATTCTTCTCTGAATCTTCTCCCCAAACCTCCGTTGCTATGGAGTTTCTTCCTCCATTTATTGGGCGATGTTGGGCAAATGTGTTTGCTTCAAATTCCAAGTAAAGGCACTGACTGCTCCTTTATTTTAAACTTCATAATAATTGTAACAAATGAAGACAGGGCAGGAGAATATTTAGGACACATATACAAATACTTCTAGTCCTGGCGTGAAGTTATTTAACACTAGAAAGACATCAATGTAAATAATGAAAGAAGATTTGGACTGATTCGTAGAATACAGGACTGTCTTGTTTCAGAGACTGAGTGAGTATGCCATTGGGCTGAAGAGATAAAGTCATAGGACACCAAGTTTCTCTGTATTTTATAACCTTTTATAGCTGAAATTTCACATTTATTTGTGCAGCCTTCAAATACTCTTTCTCGCTACACATTCTCCCCAATCTGTCCCAGCTTTGTATTAAGCACTGAGCCCAGGGTCTGTGTCATTTATGATTGCTCAAAAATCCCTTTGTGGAGTGGATGAGTGAAAGTTCCATATCTTGTGGACCATGCACCTGGATGGAATTGGCAGTGCCTCATTCCATCACATTTTGACAACGCATGGAGACAAAGCCCTGTTCAGAACCTACAGAAGAATTGGAAAGGTGTACTTTCCCCATGTATCCCACGTTAGGTGAATATCTTTGTCAGGAATCATGTCTTTTCCCCCCCTGATAGTGTCATGTATAAGATTGCAGGCAAGTCAGGGAACAAAAGAAACAGATGATCAAACTGTTTTTTTGTTGTGGGTGCAAAGAATCTGTTATTCCCTAAGGCTTGCTTCTTAGAATCTTCAACTACCAAGCTTTATATTTTGGAGATAGGGTCTCAAGCTAGCCTCACTCTGTAGCTTAACTACAGATCTTCCTGCCTCTACCTTAGGAGTGCTGAGGTTATAGGCATATACCACCGTACCTGGTGTGTGTGCTGTTCTTCACCCATGGTCGACAAGCACTCCATCAACTGAGCTCCAACCTGAATCAGCCCCTGCAGTAGCAACCTTGACTGGCAATTTGAACTCGTGTCTCCAATTCTGCTGTCTCTTATCTAAAAAGACTCTGCACCTACTTCTCACCTCAGTGTGTCTCTTTCATGTGTTTCATTGGTCTTAGCTTCTCTCCTGGGGTCCTATACTGGCTGGTGTCTCTGACTCCATGACTTAATTCACTTCTAGTCTAGAGACTTGCCTATAAGTTAAGATAGATGCTTTTCTTTCATGAAGATTTCTCAAAGTTCTAAGAGCTTGAAAGCTGCTAATGACCTTCTTTCAGGGTAAAATGCACACGGAGAAAATTTCATATAAAAACTTTAGTTTTCCAGCTAGGTATTTTTTTCAAACCTTACTACATTTTTATTTAAAAAAAAAACCTTAATGTATACCTATTACAAAATTTAAATAATAAAGATTATATAAGTGAAAATTGCATTCCCTTTATTTCTTATCATTGCTTGGCAGATAGAGTGATATATCTCCTGCTGATTTGGGACGGACACATTACATGATACCTCTTGAGGCTCTCTTTCCTATAGAGGCTCTGCTACTGGGCTGACCTAGGCTATAATTCAAGCACTAACACTACTTTTCTAAGCCATACAAGTTACTTAATTCTGAGTTTTAATTTTTTCATTTATAAATTGTGGTTCCTAGTGTGGCCTGTGCTATTCAAGTGAATATCAGGATCTGATGAGATACTGGGCAAAGAATGCTTAGCTGTCTGGCATCAATATCAATGCAAATTGATATGCTCCATAAATTAGTCAATTTAGTTACATTCTTTATAATATTTGCTAAAATACATTAATACTGCCTCTGTCCACTTTACACTGCTATAAGAGAACACCTGAGATTGGGTAATTTGTAAAGAACAGAAATATAATTCTCACAGTTCTGCAAGTAGACAGTTCCAATATTAAGGTGCTGGCAGGTTTGGTGTCTGGTAAGATTTTTGCCTTGAATTTGGTATCTTTCAGAGTGAAGGAACTCCCTGACATTGAAGAGAGCAGATAGAGAACAAAACACCCCAGAGCCTTCTTTACAGTGGAATTCATCCACCAATGAGGGCTGACCCTTCATGACATACTAATCTTCTTTAAGATCCCCCCCACCATGTTTCATTGGGGATTCAGTTTTATCATGAGGTTTAGATGGGACAAAACATTTTAAATTAATACATAAACAAAAGCTTAAAATACTTTTGAATATACTAAATAATTGGCTATGCTATAATTTGCTTGATATGAAAGGTTTCTCATAGTTTTTTTATTTTCCACTTATATGTTTAAGTGTTCCTGTAAATATCCAGCTAACTTCATTAGACAGTTTCTATCATTAGCTATGGTGCATACAATCTACCTCACTGTATGTGATTAACCATAATTCCATGTTGAGCAAAACCTTCTAGAATCCTTATACATGTGAGGATGAAAATCCTCAGCAATAAGTCCTTTCTGGCACTAACTGAGACACCTGAACAGAAGTAATACCTGGTTGAATGAATCATTTAAGCCATCACAAGGTATTTGAAAAGGTCATGTGGCATTATTGCCTAAAAGCGAGCAGGTGATCTGCATCATCTAAATCTCTAAATATTAGTTATCATAATCATTTTATAGTAAATTCACATCTAGTTTTTAAAACAAACCCTGATACATAATTGATACCTTATAATTAATATCATCATTTAAAACATAGTCCATAAATTTCCATTTTATTCGACAACATTTGCAACTAAGAGCCAATGGTATTTTAACAAATTAATTTTTTGGCTTGTTAAATTCTTCCCTATGCAGTATTACAGCCCTGTTCCAAACATCAGAATGTTTCTGAAGCTTGCCTAAGATGAAATTTCTTCAGCAAGTCCCTTTGCCTACAGTCTCTCTTAAGTGTAAAAAATTTGTAGCCGAGAAATTTTACAAGATTCTTTGCACAAATGAACTTACAGTCAGGTGGAGAAAAATGTCATTTTGACTGAAAGAAGCTGCCATTTATTTAAATAGCTGCATTTTTCACTGGTGCTGAAATCTTGCCTGCCCCTAGTCTTTCTCAGTCATAATGTCTGACTTGAATACTCACCAGAGTTCCAGTTATCTTAGTCCATTTTTATTGTAGCAATTTTAAAAGGCAAATGAAACTGCAGTGACAGAGTCCCAGGGTGAGTAACTTTCTTACTGGGAGCACATTATACCTATCTGCCTTTGAACCGATTCAAAGCTTAAAGATAAGGCCAATTTTGGATAGAGTTTCAGTTCTAATTAGAGACAAGAAATGATAGACAAATCCTTGAACCTTGTCACAATTATCTCATTTATACATAATAAATCAATGTGCATGAAAATTAAAATGCTTTTATTGGCTAGTGAAATCTCAAGAGTTATGGTATTAAACAAAAAATTAGAGATTATCCATAGCCCAGTGGCTCCCGGGCCCGTCCTTTGCCCCTAGTACTTGGGTGTCTGGTTTGCAAGGAAACACCATTTCCTCTGTGCAGCAGTGATGGTTTCTTTCATTACAACAGTTAATTTTCTTTCTTTAGTCTTTACTGATATTGGTTGTGTTATTACACATTATTATTCCATTAACCTAACTAAAAAAATAATAAGAGTAATGTGGAAAGGTCTATAGAACGTATGTGTTTTAATAACTCTTGTACCTGTTTGCAAATAAGATGTACAAAGAGAGAGGAAAGCAGTTTCTTCAAGTTCTCTTAACTAGGGAGGAGCAAACCAGGCCAGTTGGTACCCGATTCTCTGTTATTTTAAGATTGTTGAGTTCTTCTTCAGTTCTTGGGTACGACATCGGCTTTCACAAATTCACTTGAAGTAAGGGTCCTGTTGAAACTGAGATAATTAGCATTTGATTTTTCTAAGGCCTGCAGTAAATTAAATTCCAGGTAACTTCTATATAAGTAAAAGATACTTTAATAACTTAAGTAGAATGGCAATATTTCGGAGTTAGAAGTACTTTAGAGATCAGTCCTAAATGACACTCCCCCACCAAAAAAAAGCTGCATCTTCTTCAAGGTCATGAAATTTACTGGAAGAGAAGGTCAGGCTGGAAACAGATTTGCCCAACGTCTTTTCTAGAGCTATCCTTATCAGCCTCCTGATGTAACCAGCACCTCTAGGTGCAAGGTAACTTTTCTGGTGCCCCTTTTTGCACAAGTTATCATGAGTCATTGTCAGATGTTTAGTCCCATTTCAGCTGCTTCTGAATATTAATTTTCTTTCCACTCAGTGCCTTCTCAAAAATGTTTTTTTTTCAGATATGATGTAGCATAAGTGGTTCCTTCTGCTCTGCTGGAACACAGAAAAAAAATCTATGCATTATCTTGTCAAAATGATCTTGGGACTTGAGACTGTGACCAGCATGGACAGATAGTCATTAAGCACAGACTCCTCCTGATCAGTATGCTCTTTATATTGGCAGGACATATAATACGACAAGGTTTAACTGGTTATTAAATGATAGCAATTGTAAGAAGTAGGGAAGATCAGTGAAGGCATATCCATTAATTAAGGCACTTATCACAGAGATATTTGATTTGAAATGGTTTTCTTATGGATGCTATTTTAGATAAAAAAGGATATGTTGCTTTTGTAAGAAAGTTTGTACACTTAATTTTCATAAATTATACTAGTATTAAGTTATTGATTCAGAATGGTGTATACCTACTTATGACATTTCAGAGACCTTGTGTTTTACAGATTACATATCACATGAGTAGTTCAAACACCACCTCAGCTCGCTCATCAGGGTCATGTTGAAACTGAGATAATTCACATTTGATTTTCTAAGCTTTGCAATAAATTACATTGCAGCTCACTTCCATGTAAATATAAAAATAGCTAGTTGAAATGTCAGATCTAAAGTGAATACATGGAGGATTCATTGTCATGTTTGATTAGGCAACTCTCACTAATCTTTAGTTTAGTTTAAGATTAAACAATCTCTGTTTCATCTTAGATTAACTTTGCCCTTTTTTTTCAGAAGTTAGTGTGCATATCTCTTATTTATGCTCATAAAAGGAAAGTAGGGTTCTATAGAAGGTTCATTGCATGGAGACAAGTAGCTCTAAACCTGATTAAATCACTGACTTGCTGTATGATCAGGGCAAATTTCTTAGCATCTCACATGAGTTCATAAAATGGGAGGTTACAGTAAATATCTCTTAAAAACCTTTGTATGCCTGAGGGCTCATAAATATGATATCACGCTTCCCTCCATCTGCACAATTATGTAGTTTTCGTTGCTTAATTAAAAACAAATTTTAAAAGCCCCCTAGAAAGTATTTGTGAGCTCATATCCTTCCTTGTTTCAGAATTTGACTGGTAGCTATGGGAAAGGGTTACTTAGCAACAGTTCAGCATATCTACAAGCTTCAGACAACTTCAGTTAACAGAGTATATATACCTTCCCACAAAATGGAACATACACAGAGTTTATCAAAGTTTTAAACATAGATTTAGAGTGATTTAAAGGCATTTGGATGTAATGCAGAGGACCAAAAACACTGCCCAGTGGAGGTATTATGAAATGATCAATAGAAATCTTGACATGAAAGAAGAAACTTTTGCATACTGTGAGCAAATTTTTATATCTGTGGCCTTGAAACTGTTCTGAATATTGATGTTGGTGGTGCCTGCACAGATCTATGCTTGGAGGGAAAATTGTACAGAACTTCACATGGACACCTCCAAGCTAGCAAAGCCCATGCCTGATGGTGGAGGGAATACAAATGAGGTCTATAGTTCATAGCATGTGATGAATGCCCATATCTGGCTCTAATAACAGTATATTTAAGCAGAATGTTAACACCGAGAGAAGCCAAATGAAGATGATTCAGGGACTCACAGCAGTGCATCTGTCGATATCTTGTAAGACTGAATTATTTCAATATAAAAAGAATATTTTGTTTTTCAAAAAGGTAGAACAATTTAGCTCCCAAATTATGTTCAATAAACTTGATGAGATTTAAGTTTAATTCCACCATTTTCTAGATGCTTTCAATTATTTTTCTTCTCACCACCTTTCTAAGGTAAGGAGATATTAGGATGAAATTGGATGGGTACGGCTGACATTTATCTACCTTTGCCTAATTTCTTCAAGTGCTTACTACAATTATGAGATATGAAAAGTTGAGGAATCAGATGTTTTGGAAATAATCCCTTGAATTGCCTTAGTTTCCCATGTGGAAAAATGAACAGTACCGTGTTATGTTATGGAATTGTGGGAATCAAATGAAATATTTAATGCAAACCCCCAAAGGGGAGCGTTTGGCAAATACTCACCTCATTTTACAATGGAGGAACAAATATGAAATGTGTAGCGGGTCTGGGAGGTAGTTCTGTAGATAAAGCACTTATCTCACAAGTGTGAGTACCTGAGTATGCTTGCATCCCCAGAGCCTACATGACAAAATGGATGGTTGGATGGATGCTGGCCAGATGTGGTGACACATACCTTTAATCCTAGCACCAAGGAAACCATGGTAGGAGGATCACCATGAGTTTGAAGGCACTCTGAGACGACCTTAGTGAATTCCAGGTCAGCCTGAGCTTATAGAGTGACACCATCCATGGAAAACCGACAAACAAATAGCAAGAAGACAGATGCTGTAGCATGAGCATCTGTAATCCCAGCACTCCTACAAGGAGACAGGAGAATCCCCTGGAAGCTCCCAGGCCCGCTAGCATTGTGAACAATGAGAAAACCTGCCTCTCACACAGCGGAGGTGAAAAACAACAGCTGAGGTTGTCTTCTGACCTCCACACCTGTGCATGGTATACATGCCCCTGCACTCACACACATGAACACAGCAATAGACATGTATCTTACACATTACACAAACACCCCCCCCCAAAAAAAAAAGCCACAGCATTTAAAGGAGGAAGAGCAGGGAGACTTCACTATTAGGGCTTTTGGCCTAATGGAGAAAGAATTTCACTCCTGCCATGCAGTGAAGTGGTTGGGGGGCTGGAGAGATAGCTCAGTGGTTAAGGCACTTGCCTCCAGTGCCTAAGGCCCCCAGTTCAATTCCTCAGTACCCACATAAGCCAGACCCACAAGGTAGTGGCCCTGGTGCACTCTCTCCTCTCTCTCTCTCTCTCTCTCTCTCTCTCTCTCTCTCTCTCTCTCTCTCTCTCTCTCTCTCTCTGCTGAAAAATGAATGAATAAAATATTTTTTTAAAAAGCTATACTTGACCAGACAAAAGGGTAAAGTCACTCACCCTCATCAGCTATGATTTTAAGGAAGAACATTGCACTCATAAATAAAAAATTTACTTCATCTGCTCACTGTTATAACAAAAGTCCCCATTTTCAAGTTGTATAAAACATGCAATTTGAGCCAGATTTTTCTTTCAAAGGGCATAAATAAATGTTTCACAATAGCACAAGTAATCTTTTGAATGTATATTTTTGCTTTTATTTGTTATGATGCTTCCATTGATACCATTTTCATTCTTAAATCACTACAGTGAAAATTTCTTTGTATACACTTAAATATACTTTTGTAGAGCAGTGTTTATATGTTCAAATTCATAACAGTATGATAAATGCTTGGTGTGCTTCCTTAAGGTCAAGCAATTAATAATCAATGGATCTTGAAAATTTACCTTAGGACTTAAAATACAAATCTATGCCAATTATTATTCTAATTATTCAAAGACAAATAGCTAAAATTTGTTCTATAAAACAGAAACTAAAGCTAAAGAGCCCAAGGCATAGTGTAATAATTATTCCTGTTTTAGTATGGTTTTGAAAATCTTTTTTTATGCATGTATAATTTCATCCATATTTTATCAAAAAGAATGTTAAGGGAGGGCAGATATCCAATGCATTAAATCACAAACTATTATTATTTTATTTAAAGGCATTTATTGTGTTTTGTTGTTCCTATTTTTAATTTTTCTATTTGAGACAGAGTCTCACTCTGTAGCTCAGGCTGCCTCCAACTCATGGTAATCCTCTTGCCTAAACTTCCCAAGATCTAGGATTACAGGCAAGAGCTACCACACCAGGCTGTAGTTTTATTTTCTTATTTAAAAATATATACTTAATAATTTTTTATTTTCTGAGAGGTGAAGAAATCTGGAATTCTGTAGAATTTTCTCAAAAATTTGGCATCTCTCCACCTTTTCTTTCCTCACAGTTTTAACAATCAGGGAGTCCTTGCTGATAGTAGTGCCTGTGATCAGATCTAGACACAAAGGAGCTACAGGCAATTTGTTTCATCCTAGTTGATGTAGACCTTATGAACACCACAGCAAGTCAGATAACCTGGGAAAAGATAATGGAGACAGACACTGAGGACACCCAACACAATCCAAAGCAGAAATCCAGAGACTCTTAAGACATCAACAGTAAAGGAGACCTGAAACTCACCCACTATGACTTGGGGATCTGAGCAGAAGAGGGGGCAGAAAGATTGTAAGAGTCATTGTGGGGGAGAACACCTGGAGCCATAGCCCCCCTCAGTAACAACATACATCCCCTCAACCATCCCCACAGAAACTGGCTACCTCTCATATAATCCACAACCCCCTATCCCATGTTCTGGTCTAGCAAGCCCATTGAGGAGGGCCCCCAGCAGGTTGGGAACAGGGAGGAGGGAAATGGGGGTACCATCATAAGACTTGCTCAAAAATGTATCTAATTATTAATAACAAATATGGAAAATATAGTTTTCCACTCAATTTTCTATAACATTTTAGCATACTTTCTTTCATTATTTTTTCTATGTTAAATAAGTCTTCACTTTATAATTTACTTTCTTGACTTTTGTGTGTGTATGAACTAACTATAACATTTGTTAAGTTACTAATTAATAGTGTATACTTTTATGATGGGGCTTATTTTGTTTTTATTTTATATGTATGAATAAAAAGTTCCAGCTTCATTTTTTCACAGACAACACCTTATTTTAGTATTGTTTATTTTGAATATTTAAAAAATATGACATGAGATCACTTTCAAGTTTTCCAAAAGAAGTACATAAAAAAGTTATAAAAAGCCCTTCCAGCTAGAAATAACCTCCCTAACAGTAACTAATTATGGTTGTTTAGTATATTTAGAGTATCTTCAAATTATGCTGAAATAGGAAAGTAGATAAGAAGAAAGGACAAAAGAAAGGAAGAAGAAGAGGAAAAGAAGGGAAGAAAACTAGGGAACAAAGCATTTTTAAAACTCCTTATAAGGTAATATTTTAAAGTTAAAATTAATTGTTCTTTTATATGAAAAATTGAATATAAAGCTTATTTATAAATAAGAAGAATTAATTTGTATATAAATCATAGATTCAGAAACAATAGTATGGATGGATGAATGAGATGATAAATGATGGATAGATGGTAGATGATATATGAAAGAAAGAATGAAAGAAAATGAAAAACCAACTTCAACATGCAGGCCGACTTATTCATCGATCTTTGGTCACACATTTGTGGGTTTCATCAAGTTCAAGATTGGAGGACAAGCAGGATGAGATGTCAGGCAGGAACTGAAAAATGAGTTCATGGAACAGAACTTCTTTGGAAACTCCATTTTTACTGGTAAAGCCTTCAGATCATCGGACCAGGTCAACCTACAACAAAGAACATGAATTCATTACAATCTTGTTGATGGGACCAAGTACCTTGCCAGAAGCAGCTTAATGAAAGACACGGGTATAATTCTGCTTGCAGTTTTGAGAGGAAATTCTATCATGGTGGGGGAAGACATCACGGGAACTGACAGCTGACATCACATCTCTCAGCATCAGGGAGGAAGTAGAGACAGGAAACAAGATTGGGCTGTATGTAATGCCTTTAGGCCTGCCCCTAGTGATGAACTTCTTTACACAGTGTTCTGCCTCCTAAAATTCTATTACTTTCCCAAACAGTACCACCAGCTGGGGATTAATTAATTATTGAGTTATTTTACACTCAAACCACCACAGAAAATAATCTCTTTTATTTATACTCAACTGATAATAGACAATAACTATATCCAAAATATACTTTCATAAAGCAACATCTGGAAATTATTGTTTGGTTACAAAAATAAAACAAGACATAAACACAAACTAGGTACTGTTCCTTTGTCAAATATCCATATGTGGTGGCTCTCTTCCTTTAAATCTTAAATTAATTTTTTTCATTTCCGGAAGAATTTTATTATTTCATGAACATCTTTTGCTTTTATATTTATTCTGTTTAAGATATGCTTAAGATGTTCTCTCCAGTTATTTTCCTGTATGAATTTTATTTTTTACTACTACTATTATTATTATTATTTACTTTAGTAAGGTTGGTTACTACACAAAGAATAAAGTGAGGAGGTAAACTGATATGAGCCTACAGCCTTTTACAAATTCTGTTTTTTATCCATCCATTGCCCCAAAGATTTCTTTTCTGTTATTCATGCAAGCTCTTTGAAAGTTTCACAGATTCAGACTCAAGCATATTTTACTTCTCCTGGACCCTTATCCTGCTTCTTCTATGAGGTTTGATTATAGATCAGTTATTTTTTTAATGTTACTCCATCATCTACCATTGGAATTTTTCTCATATAAATAGTGTTTGAAAGATTATTTACATAATATTCTTCTTTAGTACAACTCATTTTTTGTTATTAAATACCTTGAGAGGATTTACCTCGGAAGGAGTAAGTAATAGTCTAGCCTCACTTGTGATAAGCCCAGAGAAAATATGCAATGTTTCTAAAGTCAGTCTACTCTGGGTGAAAGAAGAGTTTGGCATATTTTAAGAATATGGTAAAGAAATAACTGTCATGGAAACTTCTCAAAATAATTGAAAATTACTGAGTAAGAAATAATTTATTTGACTCATCTGGTGCAATCTCATTCTTTAATGTTTCATATATTGGATTTTCATGCAAGATTTTTCTCAAGACAGCTTTTCAGTACTAAAAAAATTTAAATCTCTGTCATAAATTATGTTTAGAACTCTGAAATGAGGTAATGTTAATAAAAGTATGCTAATTTTAAGGAAATGCATGTCTAAATTTTAAGAAGATATATATATATAAATCAAATATGAGAATACATACACACATATATGTATGTATATATGTATATGTATCTATGGTGTTTAGTTTTGATTAAAAACAATCCCGTATCTAGACTATAATATGCTTATTTATTATAAAACATGGTAAGCATACTTAAGATGATCTAGTATCAGAAAAATTTAAGGAGAGATCAAAAGTATACTGGATAAGCACAAATAAAAGACTCAAAGGGTGTGCAGTTAACAGTTATGTTCTTGTATATTTGTTAAATTAAGAATCCATTTTCACTCAGAAGCATCAGTGCAAAGGGAAATAACAGCTGAATTCATAATTGACAAAAACTGGAAGCCACCAAGGAACACCAGTAGTGTGGTACCTCTTTGCAAAGAACCATTATTTGGTCATAAAAATCAATGAACTATCAAGCTATAAAATGGCATGGGTGAATTTCAAATGCATTTTGCTAAGTGAATGCATCCAATCTTTGAAAAAAGCTCCCTAGTACATAATTACATCTCTATGATATGCTGGAGAAGACAAATCTACAGAGAGTTGCTGAGAGTTTGTCAGGGGTTGGATAGGCTTGTATAAGTTATGGAATGATAGATATGAGATTACAAATTTGTCAAAGCCCATAGAGTTTCTGAGCAAAAGATTGAACCTTTATATATGTAAAGTTTATAAAATAACATTTGGTAAGTAAAAGGATCCCAGGATGAAATACAAGATAAGAAAATAGGACTAATGGATTACAAATGTATTAAACAACATCAATGAATTCCATGAAGTGGGGCAGCTATAAGAAATTTACTAGCATTAATAAACTTGAAAATATCTGCAACTTAAAAAAACAAAGGAACCATATGCAAGCACCATAGTCTATCTGATAATTTCCCATTGGGGGTATTATTGAAGAATTTTCATTCTAATATATGAACATGTTAGAATTGGTCATGTAGGCAAGTTGATGAAAAATGATGAAAGTCATGTTTCTCTTACATTAGAGAGGCAATTTTAGACAGGGGAGGAGAGAAGGCAGTGAAGACCCATTTGGTAATGTATTAGAATTGGAGATATAAGATCATGCTTACCTTTCTGATACAGTTTATAAAAAGTCAGATGTCAGATATATATATATATATGTATATATATATATATGTACATATATATGTATATGTATTAAATAGATTGATGGATGGATAGTGGATAGACAAATGTGAACCCTGAGTCAAATACATAATGTATTTATTTTTATTAGCAGGTAATGGATACATGTCAACACACCCCAGCAGCAATAAACACACTGAAAATTGAAAAAGTCCCCAAAAACCAAGGAAAATCTGTGAAACTCTTATGCCTAATGAGAAGATAATGATGAATATGATATCCTTCATGTGATCTTTGTCAAGAATAATAAGGAACCTTAACTAAGGAAATAAAAAGTACAGTTGATCCTAATATGCTGACATTAGTTAAGTTTTAAAAACACAATATTCATAGATGTTAAATGCATGTGGGATATGTGATCATTTTATATTCTTTCCTATTTCTTTGTTCACATAAAACCATTCTAAGGTTAAAAAAATAATGAGAAGTGAATGATTCAAAAAGAGTTTTTTTTTGTCAACTTGACTTGTTTAGTAATCATGGGTGGGTCTCTGAGGTGGTTTACAGGATGGCATCCCACTCAGTACGGGGAAAGATGTAAGGAGGCTCAGAAAAGCTAGAAATAGACATCCCTTTCTGGGAGGGCACTACAGGAAGGAAATTCCAGAGACTCGGGGAGTAAACAAGACTCAGAAAGGTTGCAAGAACCCACCCTAAGGCTATAGCAAGGAAATCTCTGTCTTCTCCCTACCTGTTAGCTGGTGTGTGTGTGTGTGGGGGGGTGTTGGTCTCTCTCTCTCTCTCTCTCTCTCTCTCTCTCTCTCTCTCTCTCTCTCTCTCTCTTTTCTTAGATCTATGAAAGGGGCCAGCTTCTTTTGCCATTATGGAACTTCTCCTGAATCTGTAGCTTCAATAAATCCTTTCCTTCCATAAACTATGCCTGATTTGGAGGTTCATCACAGTGGTCTGTGACTGACTATGACAGGTACCAGAGAGTGGGGTGATATTGCTGACCATGTAGAATTTATTTTGCTTTCTATGAGTTATTTTCATAAGTTACATAGTGTCCCCATCACACCATCTTTATTAATTTCAGTGTCATATGATAAGGAGAGCATGTGCTATGAGGATATTGTTATAATGTGTTGTAGTCAGCTTTCTTGTTGCTGCAACAAAGAACCCAACAGAAAAAGCCAATGGGAAGAATGGCTTTATTTTGGCTTACAGACTGAGGGGAAGCTTCATCCTGGCAGGGAAAACAATGGCATGAGCAGAGGGTCGACATCACCTCCGCCACAGCACTGCAGACAGCAGCAGGAAGGTGTACCAAACACTGGCAAGGGGAAGCCAGCTATAATCCCCATAAGCTTGCCCCCAACAACACACCTCCAACAGTTTCCAATTCCAAAAGTGCCATCAGCTGGGGATCAAGCATTCAGAACACATTAAGTTTATGGGGGACACCTGAATCCAACCACCACGATGTATTGATGATGCATTTAGGAAAATGTAATCCTCAGTAAGAGGATATAAAGACAAGTTATAGATATCAAATGAGTAAAGTTAAAAGATTAAGACATGAATAGATACAAAAATGAAATCCTTAAAATTCAATTTGTTTCTGTCTTGAATAATGTAATTTTGAATCTGAAAAGGCTCTAAAAGTGAGGTGTAATTTCAGAGACAGTGCTCTTAGGTAGGCCCATTGTTTGAGTAGATTCAGTTTTCTTTATCCCATGGATCTTTCTGCATGAACATAGTTTTATACTAAGTTCCATGAAAATGACAGGATAGTTCAGAACCTTTCACTTGTAGAAGTAAAAAAAGATCTAATGGTAAGGCATTATAAACAGTTTGCTTTGCAATGAAGCCACCATTGTATATTAGCTTTATAAATTAAATTATGCATGTCACTTAATTTCAAAGAAATTAGAAGCAAAGGAATATGTGATCCTGTTAGCCTCACTTATGGAAAATGTCCAAGGAGTTGCTTGAGAGGAGTTCAACTCATAAAGCGTTAGACAAATAATATGAGTTCATTTTGGGCACACGGATACTGATAAGTCTGAAGAATAATGGATGTATTGCTTGGCTTTGGAAAAGACTGAAAATAAAAATGAGGATTTAGAGAATGTGAAGTCTGGAATTAATAGGCTACCATTGATGTAGGATGAAGATTGCTAACGTTTAATTGTTAAAATGAACAATGGCCTCAAAAAGGTGTCAGTCCATGACCTAGACACGAAGGACAGGAACACAGGTGAGAAAACCAGCAAACTGAATAAAAGTCAGGAATATGAATGAAACATGAGCAACATCGAATAGAAGATGCACAAGGAAACTCAGTTTTGAAAGAACAGAAAAAGAAATATTGGAAGTAAAAGCCATGATTCAAACACAAGTTACAATAGAAAGCATTACCAATAGATTCGACCATGCAGAAGATTATTGGTACAAGAGGAGTAGACCAAGGAAATACTCCATTTAAACATCAACTGAAAGCATACACGAGGGCTGGAAAGATTGCCCAGTGGTTATGAGGACTTCTTGTTGCAAGTATGAGGGTTGAACAAGACCTGAGAGACCACTTAAGTTTGATCCTCAAGACCCACATGAATAGCTGGGCATGGCCACGCTTATCTATAGCCCCAATCTTAGAGGACCAGGGACCTGTGAATCATCAGAGCTCAAGAAAAAATCAGTCAATGTAGGTAACAAAGAGGAGCAGGTATACAGGAGGTACTGACATTAAGAAACTTGAAAGTAATTGAAACTCAAAAGACAAAGGAGCAAGCCCAAGATTCTATCAGGTAAAATAATTTCCTATGGGAGTATCACTGAAGAATTTTCATTCTAATACATGCATATGCTGGGACTGAACAAAATAGCAGGATACAAAATAACATAAAAATTGGTAACTTGCTTATAGCAAACTTACTGAGAAAGAAATTTTTAAAAAGTTCTTATCCACAATGGCTTCAAAAATAAACAAAATACCTTGGAATAAATGTAACTCTGGAGGTGAAAGACCTCTACAACAAAAAAGTCATAGTGATGAGGAATTAAATTGGAGAAGATAGAAAATTGGAAGGCCACTTAGGCTCACAGATCCTCAAAATTAATACTCTTAAAATGACTATATTGCACAAAGTAATCTGCAGATTCAAGCGTAAATTATATAATTAATAATTACTATCTAAATAAATTAAGCATATGCTGTTCAGTCAGGAGAATGAAATGATTAGAGTTTAAACACTGCGTGGCATGTTACACAGAGTGGATCAGGTGAGACTAATGTGTTAATACAACGTAGTGCAGTAGGTTTAAAGATTTGTCATCATGCCAACTCTGATTGCAATTAAGCTGGTTTTCATTTATTGTGACAATGGGACCGAAACATTGCCAGTTATACAGTAGATGAGGGTACACAGACCAGGGAGGGTCAATTCAATGTGACTCCTTCCTAGTCCCTTAGGAAGTGATCCTAAACTTTAGGGGTCATTACAACCCTGTAAAGGGTGGAACTCTCTAGGTAAGAGGAGCAGAGCCACACACAGGCCCACAGCAAGGGTGAGAACTTCACCTAAGGGTCAGTGACTATTGTAGAAAAGACTACAGCAGTAGTTCTCAAACCTTAGCATTCAACTCTTCTGGAAGGCTTGTGAAAGCAGAGACTACAGTCCTGAAGCAGGCCTGAGCATAGTATTTTTAGGAAGTTCACATCACATCAGTGCTTGCTGATATTGATGACCCATGTGAAAACACTCCAGTGCAAAACACTGTAATGTTTACCTTTTTTTTTTCTGACATCAAGTATACCACCTGAATGTGACTAATCAGAAAGTGGTTCAAATTAAAGGATAACTAATGTATATGGGTTAAAATGGTCCTCCCAGAGTTCAGCACTTCCTGGGATAGTTCAGACTCAAGCTTTCTGTTCCTTTTTATACAAGCAGAGTGGAATGCTTTGATAAGCAGGTTTTAGAAATGTTATCGGCTATGACAGTTTTCAGAATACAAATAGCAGTCTTCATTCATGAATATTGATTTGCACTGGAAGCTTGAGAAGGTCAACCAACTTGTCATTGAATCCATTATTATAGTGAATGCTGATGAATGAACTTGGAGGGGAAATATAATTGCAACATTGAAGATGGTCGATGTAGAAGTTCCTTTTGTTAACACAACGGTGTTTCATCACATAATCTGCATGCAATGTGGCTCTCATCTAATAAGGGAACTGAGATAAATTTTGTAGCTTCTGTTATTTATGTATTTACAAATACCTTATAAAGCAACTGAGAGAGGAAGCATTTATTTGGGGTATGGTTTGAAGTCCATCACGATAGTGAAAACATGGGGGCCTCATAGCTGTGGTGCTTGGATATTTTCAGAGACAAAACAGGAATAGAGATCTACCTGTAAACCTCAAGCCCTGCTTCCCAAACAGCTACTCATTATACCTTCCAAAGGTCAGAAGCTTCCCAAAGAGCAGCCATTAGCTGAGAACCACGCGTTCAAACATCAACCTCTGGGTAACATTTTACCTCCAAACCATAATGTAGCCCCAAGCTTTAGGATAGGAAGCAAAGATTTACTTATGAAAACATTTTGACCAAGATAACAGTATGTGATCATATTTCTCTGAGATAGTTGGGTTTTGAACAGTTTGAATTTTTTATGAAGAGACTTCGCATCTAGTTTAAAGTATAAATTAAATTTAGACCTGTTTTTGAAAATGTGGAAACATCCTGACAATATGTCTGAACATGGGCTTAAGAGTATCTAGTAACTTGCACAAATTAGGCTATCACTTTCAAATGTTCTAGGAGTGTTTGCTTATTAAGTTCATCTTATATAAAATTTCAAAAAAGCCAGTCATAAATGGACCTTCTTTCTGCCATTTTTAATTAGTAATGTATTTCACCTCATAATTTATTGAGATTTCTAATTAAACTTTCAAACAAGTCAAATTTATAGAAGCACTCAAAACAACTTAGCACTGAGCTATACCCAAGATAGCTAGAATTTTTTTCATTGTAATTTTGTCTGTTTTTTTTAAGATCTCAAAAATCTTCAAACACCTATGTAAATTTCAGAGTATGTTCTTCAAACTTCCCCACACCCCTAGAAAGTGGTGAAATCTCACAGAATTAACACATGCATTTCCCCAAGAAAGAAGGTAAAAAATTCTACTTATCTTGCATGAGATAGCTAGGAACTTCATTAAAAACGAACTGTGTTTTGTCTAAGACTATCTTTCTGAATACTTGGCTTGTGGTTCTGAAGGCTGGAACAATCAACCTCTGGTGGCTGCATCTGAGAGAGGGCTTTTTCCCCTGGTTAGATGCTAGAATCCTGAGACAGCTAAAGTTAGCACACAGTGATAGAGGACGTTCTACCTCACATCATCTATTCTCCTTTTTAAAATTAAATTATTACATTTATTTAGAAGTCAGCAGAGGGGAGGGAGAGCCTGCAGGGCAACCATGGAGGAGTAGATGCACCCAAGTGGTTTTAGTTTAGCCCACACAGTGAACCTTAAAGAAACATCTTAAGAGGAAGAGAGAAAGGAGAGAGAGAGAGAGAGAGAGAGAGAGAGAGAGAGAGAGAGAGAGAAAGAGTTAGATAGATAGAGAGAGACAGAACAGAGAGCTCCCTCCATAAAGGAGATGAGAAGGAGAAACCCCATATGGGAAAAGAAAGGCTTACCTAAACCTGGAGGTTTAGGAGTATCCCTGCTGGCCAGCCAAGAAGAGAGCAACTTGTCTTCTCCTAATGTATAAAACTCCTTCTGGTGGTTATTTCCTATTTCTAGCCCCAGATGACCCAGAGAGACAGCTGATTGATCTGCACTCTGGAGGACTCAGGAAGTTAAACTCGACCTACCACAATTCCCAGAGCCCTCCTGCTCCATCCCCTGGGAGGGGCTCAGGTTTTTCCTGGAAGATCAAGTCACACAGAGAGAGACAAGTAGAGACTACAAGACAAGGACCTTCATGATTTTTACTGTCAGGGGCCCAGTCACCCTAACTTGCCTCAATACCCACTCTCAAGAAGTAACCCTAACTTCCTTTAGGGAATTGAGGAGGAGACCTTGTTCAAACTGGGTGGGGTCTTTGGTGGCAGTTGGGGAACCTTTTTCAATGGGACTAAGGGATCCTGGAAGTATATTGATGGAGTGTAGGAAGGCAGTCCTAGAAGAAAATGTTGGGGGGAAAGAACAAAAGTAAAGAATCAAGGAGAAATGGCATATAACAAAGTGAACATCTGTAGGGTTTCCAGTCTTGTAGATTTCTGAGCCTTGGAGAGCATTTGAGGGAACCCAGGCAGATGGAGTTAGATTCTCTCAGGACCTTCTGAGCATGAGATGACTGAGTTCCACTCTCAGAACTGTTCATCAAATGGCACAGTTAGTGTCTGCAGTGGTCTGAATCTGTTCTTGTATGGCTGGTAAAGCACATAAGATATTAACATAGTTATCAGGAACATATATATGACAACCTTGATAATGGAAAATTCTCTTTATATATAGCCCTTGGATTGCTGTAACAGTTATAGACTAATTTTCTCTTAATTATATCATATATATTCCACCTCCAAGTACCATAGTAAGATCAATTTTCCACTTTCTTAAGGCTTCATAGTGGGCATTAAATTTTACTTGATTTTTCGTGGGAGTGTTGAAATCAAAACAAAAATAGAGGCAAAAGAAGTGTAAGTAAGATTGTTTTATATTCTATTAAGGTGAGCACTATTTCATAAATGGGCTAACCACCATTTATCTACAACTGGAGATAAAATATTAGTAGGGAGAGCCTTCATGCCTGTCTTCAAGGAATCCATAACCCAAGGGATATACAAGCCAGAAATGAAAAATAAATTAGTAATTGCATATTATGATAAATGTCATGATGGAAACAATGTGTGTTTCCATCATAAACAAAGTAAATAAAACAGTACGTGTCATAGGTAAAAATGGATAAGGCAGTCACTGAGAAAATGGCT
>PVHP010019381.1:0-32047 GCA_004024765.1 Zapus hudsonius
AAAGAAAAAAAACTAAGTACATCAACAATTAGTTATGACCCTGGTGACTCTCAGTGTTGTCAGGGAAGCAGTTAGGCAAGAATAATTAAATTTGAGCAGATGCCCTCAGTCACATTTTCTCCATTCTGTTTTCTCAATGTTTTCAACAGCTTCCCACTCACCCCACTGATCAGAGAAGAATTAACACTATAGGGTTACTGGGAGAGTTGAGCCCATAATGTACACATTTATCATACACACTCATGGTCAAGCTATAAACTATGCAGGCCCACATATGGACATTTGATAGCAGTGTAACAGAGAAAATCAACTGTGAGTATGGGAGGAAGGCTTTCCAGTAGAGATTCTATGAGACACCCCTTGGCTTCCACAGAATGTGACTGCTTTTGAGAAGTTCTTTGTTTTTTGTTTTTCGAGGTAGGGTCTCGCTCTAGGCCAGGCTGACCTGGAATTCACTATGTAGTCTCAGGGTGGCCTTGAACTCATGGCAATCCTCCTACCTCTGCCCCCCAAGTGCTGGGATTAAAGGCGTGCGCCACCACGCCCGGCTTTGAGAAGTTCTTTGAAGTGGGAGGAAACTGCAGCACTTTATACTACACACTGAGAAGATGACTTCAGCAGTATATTCTAATGTCGTCTAATACATATAATAAATACAAATACTAGCATGCATGTATTTTAATTACATACCTTATGAACTAGTTATATAATATATACTACTTACGTACACACTATATTGTATCCTACAGATATATGTATACACATGCATACACTGTATGTACTATGTAATATTATATATCAGGTACACAAATCTCTTTGAATACCGATGTTAAAAGTGTCAAAATACTAGAGAACTGAATCTAACAATATAAAAAGACATACACTCTATGATTTAACCCAGAAAAGCGATGTTGTCTTCACACCGTAAAGTCAATGTATTATGCATGTCCACCTCCAGTGTGAATTGTCATGTACCTTTCAATATATATAAAAGAAATGAAAACATATCGACTTGCTGTGCAGTGTTTCAGTGAATTCTTTCATGTCTTTGAAGGCTTGCGGGCATGGTGGTGCATTCCTTTAATCCCAGCACATGGGAGGAAGAAGTAGGAGGATCGCTGTGAGAGTTGAGGCCAGCCTGGAACTACAGAGTGAGTTCCAGGTCAGCCTGGGTTAGAGTGAGACCTTACCTCAAAAAAACAAAGCAAATTAAAAATTTTGAAAATAAAAACTGAAGGCCTTAAGACATTTCTTATATTTGTACACTTTTCTCCGTAGTTCCTCCATGCTTTTCAAAAAGAACTGTAAAAACTAAAAGCTTAAGTTTATTATTTAAAGTCATCAGCTTTAGTCTCCAAGTCCTTTTTACAGCTTTGAAGAAAACTGGAAATCTTCCAGGAATGGAACATTCCAGTCAGGCTGAGCAAAGAGATGAAAGGACAGATGGTTCATGCTGTACAGGCCACCGGGGAGATGGGCTGATGATGCCGGCCAGCCCTGGAGGTTTACTGTCATCAGTGTAAGGTCTAAGAGGATCAACCTGTGTGAGGTTAATGAGATAAGTTTGAGAATACATTCTCTTGCTTTGATTTCTTCTGTGACAGCCAAGTTCAACAAAAGTTATCATTTCCTCATCCGGCATAACAGGGAACATAATAGGTAGTGAATGCCAAATACTAGTTGTGTTAGTCAACTTTCTAACATGGTGACTTGAATGTTTGACTGAATCAACTTTTAAAGATGAAATGTACATTTTGGCTCACAGTTTTGAAGGTTTCAGTCCAAGGCCAGTTGGTTCCTGTGGTGGTTTGAATCAGGCATCTCTCATATTGAATGTGTTCTGAATGCTTGATCCCCAGATGATGGCAGTTTTGGAAATGGAACCTTGTTGGAGCTGTGGTGTTGGGGGCGGGCTAATGGGGATTACAGCCAACTTCCCCTTGCAAGTTTTTGACACAACTTCCTGCCGCTGTTTGCAATGCTGTGGCGGAGGTGTTGTCCACCCTCTGCTCATGCCATTGTTTTCCCTGCCAGGATGGAGCCTCTCCTCGAGTCTATAAACCAAAATAAACCCTTTCCTCTACAAAAATAAAAAAAAGAAAGAAAACTGGATATCTGAATACTTCCCCCACATTCCAATTCATAGGGTTTTATCTGGTATGAATTTTTATATGAGCAAAGAGAATTTGAACATCTCACACCTTTTACCCATGTTTTACATATGTAGGGTTATTATCCAATGTGATTATTTTGTGTCCTTTAAAGGAAATGGGAAAACTATTTCTTTTTTATATTCTTTACCGTCACAGAGCTTCTCTCCATGCATTTTCACATTTAAGAAGGGAACCCGACATACATTCTAAAGGTTTGTTTTCCGATGAGTGTTTTCTTTGAAGGCACCCAGGAAAATGGAATGATTCATCACTTTTGCATTCAAAGGGTGTTTCTCTAGTACAAATTCTTTCATGTTTATAGAGATAGGCATAAATACAGAAGGCAATTCATTAATAGGGCTGCTCTCCAGCACGAGTTCTTTATGGTCTTGAAGGTGCCTGGAAGTGAAGGCTTCATCACATTGTTCACATTTCTTGCCCAGAAGTTATTTGATGTTCTCTAAATGTACTGGAACCATAAAGGCTTTTCCACATTATGACATTTAAAAGATCCATTTCCAGTGTGCTTTATCCTATGTGTGAGAGAAAAGAAAGTTTTACCAGAGTTTACAGCTTAAGGCTTTTCTGTTCAGTAGGAACGATTTTGTTTTTCAAGTTCACCTGGCAGCAATGAAGGCTTTCCCACATTATAGCCATAGGGTATCTCTCCACCATGAGTTTGTTCGTGTTTGCAAACAGAAGTAGAACGACTGAAGGCCTTGTCACACTGCTCACACTTACAGGGCTTTTCTCCAGTGTGAATCCTTTCGTGTACCTGCAGGGCTCTGGAAGCACTGACCCACTGACGACACTGCTCACACTGATCGGGCTTTTCCCCGGCGTGTGTTCTCTCATGCTTCCAAACGTAACTGGGACAACGGAATGCTTTCCCACACTGCTTACACAGATAGGGCCTTTCTCCATTGTGAGTTCTCTCATGTGTGTGAAGGGACGCGGAGGAACGGAACCACTTACCGCACTGCTTACATTCATAGGGCTTCTCTCCAGCATGAGAGAGTTGATGTCTCTTAAACACGCTGGAGAAAGGAAACACTTCCTCGCAGATACTGCATCTAAAAGGCCCATTTCCAGTGTGTTTCATCATGTGTGTGCGAACACTTGTGAGAGAGAAGAAAGCCTTACCGCACTGTTTGCAAGCATAGGGCTTCTCCCCGCTATGAGTCCGTTCATGTTTCCGGAAGGAGCTTGAACAACTGAAGGCCTTGCCACACTGCTGGCACTCGTAGGGCTTCTCTCCGGTGTGAGTCCTTTCGTGCTTTCGGAGGGAACTGGAACAACTGAACGTTTTCCCACACTGTGTACACGCATAGGGCTTCTCCCCAGTGTGGCTTCTCTCGTGAATCTGAAGGTAACTGGAACAGTTGAAGGCTTTCCCACACTGCTTACACGCATACGGCTTCTCTCCAGTGTGAGTTCTTTCATGTTTTCGAATGGAACCGGAACAGTTGAAGGCTTTCCCACACTGCTTACATACATAAGGCCTCTCTCCAGTGTGAGTTCTTTCGTGTTTTCGAAAAGAACTGGAATGACTGAAAGCTTTCCCACACTGCTTACATTCATAAGGCTTCTCTCCCGTATGAGTTCTTAGATGTATCCTAAAGACACTGGGAAAATGAAAGTCTTTCCCACATATCATACAGTTATAAAGTCCACTTCCAGCGTCCACTGTCATGTGTCTTTGGACACTTCTGAGAGAAATGGAAGAGTTCTCGAATTCTGTAAATTTATATGGCTTCTCTGAATATTCTTCACTCTCATATGGGTTGTGCTCTGAGTCAGTTATGATGTGTCTATTAAAGAAAGAATGACATGTGAAGACTTTTCTACACAAGCTACATTCACATGACTGTCATGGTTTGATCAGGTGTCCCCCACAAACAAATGAATGTGTTCTGATTGATAGATTCTCAGCTGATGGCAGTTTGGGTTTTACAACCTCACTGGAGCTGTGTTATTGGGGGCAGGCTTATGGGGTTATAAGCCAGCTTCCCCTTGCCAGTGTTTGGCATGCCTTCCTGCCATTGTTTGCAGTGCTATGGCAGAGGTGATGTCCACCCCTATGCTCATGCCATTGTTTTCCTTGCCAGGATGGAGTCTCCCTTTGAGTCTGTAAGCCAAATAAACCCATTCCTCCACAAGCTGCTTTTGCTTGGGTTCTTTCTGCACAGCAACTAGAAAGCTGACTCCAACACATGACTTTACTCTATTTTCTTTCTCAGATTAGGATTTGGAATCTAGGGGCTGGAGAGATGGTTTAGCAGTTAAGGTGCTGGCCTGCAAAGCCCAAGGGCTCAGGTTTGATTCTCCAGTACCCATGTAAAGCCAGATGTACAAGGCAGTGCATGCATCTGGAGTTCGTTTACAGAGGTTAAAGGTCCTGGTGCAGTCATTGTCTGTCTCTGTCTCTGTCTCTGTCTCTGTCTCTCTATCTCTGTCTCTCTCTCTGCCTCTTTCTATATATCTCACTCTCTTAAAGAAATAAATAAAATATGTTATGAGGGCTGGAGAGATGGCTCAGCAGTTAAGGCATTTGCCTCCAAGTGCCTAAGGACCCCAGTTCAATTCCCCAGTACCCACATAAGCCAGACCCACAAGATGGTGGCCCTGGTGTTCTCTATCTCTCTTTCTCTCTCTCTGTATCTCTCTGCTTGAAAATGAATAAGTAAAATATTTTTAAAAATATGTTATGAAAAAAAGATTTGGAATCTAAGTGAAAGTATGCACATAGTGACTTTACATTCTTTTATAGACTCTACCAATGACTTCTGTAGAAAAAAGCACATTATTAATGGTTTGTTTATTAGCAATTTTGTACTTATTAATAAGTCTTGCACTTATATTACCAATATTAGAAAAAGTAAATGGACTGGTTAATCTAAATGATCACTTCTCCCAGCTGTTATTAAAACAGTGATGACCATACAGTTTCTTAATCCTAGGTGGATGTCAATTATCTTGAAACTGAGTGCTATGTTTCATTAATGAATGTGTGTGTGTCAGTGTGGTGAAAACTACTAATAGTAAATATGTTTAAGGTTATGCTTGTTTGGCCTGCTTGTTCTAAAATTTTCATGAATGCCAAGCTTCCCTTAACCTTAGCCTTCTCCTCTTATGTGTACAAATTACCTTAGATTTCTCCCAGGAATTTTGTCCTTATCTTCAATGTTCTGGTCTTCCCATTTGTTTCCTAAAATGTAGACCCAAGAAAACCATTACTTATGAAATCAGAAAATTCCTAGCTTTGAGCTTTACTGTATGTTATAAATCATACCCATTTATTTAAAAAAGTATTCCCTTTCCATATTCCAAATTGTTGGAAAAAATCTACAGTTTAATTAAAATCTCTATTTAATTAAAGAAATGTTATTATCATCCTTACCTATTGAAGTCAGGTTGCTAAAGACTTCCTGCATCACGTCTGTGTACAGATTCTTCTGGGAGGGATTCAGCAAAGCCCACTCCTCCTGGGTGAAGTTTATAGCCACATCGTCAAAGGCCACTGAGTTCTAAAATATCCCACAATGTGTATTGGAGGCTGAGTAAGACACACCACTAAGAATCTAATTTCAAATATTTTATGACTTAGTCATCTAAAATTTTGCTTTCTATTTACATACTTACTTATTTACATATAGCTGTATTATCAGAACTGAGCTACTCAGAAAAATAAAAGGAGAGTAACCACACCCTTCTCTCTGATGAATCTAGATGTGCTACTTGGTTACGCCTAATTTCTTTGCAAAGTGCATCTTAAATACATATCATAAATAAAGTCCTAATCCCTGCACTGCAAAAGGATGCCACTATTAGCACTCTAAGAGTACTCATTGTGGGCTGGAGATATGGCTTTTGCCTGCAAAGCAGAAGGACCTGAGTTTGATTCCCCCAGAACCCACATAAAGCCAGATGCACAAGGTGGCGCATGAAGTTCATTTGCAGTGGCTGGAGGCCCTAGCACACCCTTTCTCTCTGTGTGTCTGCCTCTTTCTCTCTCATATAAATAAATAAAATATTTTTTTAAAAGAGTATTCATTGGGCTGGAGAGATTGCTCAGCGGTTAAGGCACTTGCCTCCAGTGTCTAAGGCCCCAGGTTCAATTCCCCAGTACCCACATAAGCCAGACCCACAAGGTGGTGGCCCTGGTGCGCTCTCTCTCTCTCTCTCTCTCTCTCTCTCTCTCTCTCTCTCTCTCTCTCTCTCTCTCTCTTTCTCTCTTCTAGAAAATGAATAAATAAAATATTTTTTTTAAAAAAAGAGTAGTCATTGTTAGAAATGACTGCTCACAGGGCTGGAGAGATGGCTTAGTGGTTAAGGCACTTGCCTCCAGTGCCTAAGGCCCCAGGTTCAATTCCCCAGGACCCACAAGGTGGTGGCCCTGGTGCATATTCTCTCTCTCTCTCTCTCTCTCTCTCTCTCTCTCTCTCTCTCTCCTTGAATATGAATAAATAAAATATTAAAAAAAATTAAAAGAAATGACTGCTCACAAATTGGACCTTTGCTGGTATCAGGGAACTCAGGTTAGGGAGAGTTTCCAAAAGTTCACATGATGAGTGACCAAGAGAGCCTAAAGAGTTCGTGCACATTATATGATATTTAATGAATGCTTGTTTTCTTTCTGAACGTCTGTTTTGTTCCATTCTCAGCTATGCCTAGACAAAGACAGGCACCTTCCCTACCATGTGCTACACACACGAGTCTCTACTGAGCGTCCCTGGAATGGAATACTCTATGGAGGTTGTTTCAACTTGTTAATTGGAGAACTGAGTTCATTCTATCTGATTATACCAAAAAAAAAACTAGGAAATTTGTAATTGTAATTGGCTTTCTAGAGATCAAATTTAACAAAGTAGTAAGTAGGACTCGTGATCAATAAATGGGACAACTGGAAATTTTCTCTTGCTCAATGTCAAAGCATAATGCCATAAGTACAAAACAGCATGTCTTAAGAAACAACTTGAGCTGGAGAGATGGCTCAGCAGTTAAGGTGCTTGCCTGCAGAGCCTAATGGCCTTAGTTCAATTCCCCAATAGCCAGGAAAAGTCAGATACACAAAGGGGCGCATGCATCTGGAGCCCATTTGCAGTCGCTGAAGGCCCTGGCACACCCATTCTCTCTGTCTCTCTTCTATCTCTTTCTGCTTGCAAATAAAAATGTTTATTTAGTTTTAAAAGAAGCAACTCAATGTTACAACAAGCCACCTTTTCCAAATGATATCCTGTAACCTTCCATAAATCTTCCAAACAGATTTCTCAGTAGTCAACAATAACTACTTTTCCAGGCCTAAATGGAATGATTGATGTATTAAAATATCCAATGCTAGCCAAGTGTCTAAATGTCACAGCCATGACAGCTGACTCAGAACAAGCATCTAAGAATGATTAACATACGTGTATCTAAAGATAACACACATACATTAGAATATGTATAACAAATCAAGTCTAGAGAGAAACAGCTAGTAGTTAGTTTGCCTGTTTGTTTATTTTGATGTAGTATCTCACTCTAGCCCAGGATGACCCAGAACTCACACCGATGACCCTGAAGTCATGACCATCCTCCTACCTCAGTCTCCCTAGTGCTGGGATTAAAGGCATGAGCCATCATGACTGGCTTAGAAGGAAGCTATTTTAACATTACTAGTAATATGATATAAAACACAGAAATATAATAATCAATGGTGAAATACAAGTAAGTTAGGAATAAGACAGGAGATCTTTTTATTCTCCATTTCATTCCAAACAGCACTGAAAAACCAAGGAGAACAATTAGGCAACAAAATGACGATAAATACATCTGGAAAGAAAGCAAAATTATCTTTGTTCATAGATGAAATGATCTTTTATGCAGAAAATCCTAGAGCATACATATAAGTTAAAAATACCATTAAATTTGCTGGGTGTGGTGGTGCATGCTTTAGTCCCAGCCCTCCTGAGGCAGAGGTAGGAGGATCACTGTAAATTGGAACTAATAAATGAGTTCAGTGATCTTACAGAATCCAAAATTAACGTACCAAACTCACCTATATTTATAAACACTAAAAATGAGTAATTGGAGAAGGAAATTAAGAAAACAATCTGAATGGCATTTTTAAAAAACTTAGAAATCAACCAAGAAGATGAAAGGCTTATATACTAAAAATTATAAAACATTCCCTAGAGCCAAGATAATTACAGCAGAAAAGGATGTCGTACTGGGAAATGGAATATTCGATGTAGACACATGAAGTTATATTCAAAGACAAAGTCCACACGGATCAAAGACCTAAAAAGAAGAGCTCAGGCCAGGCTTGGTGGTGTACATCTTTAATCCTAGCACTCGGGAGACAGAGGTAGGAGGATCACCATGAGTTCAAGGCCAGCCTGAGACTACATAGTGAATTCTGGGTCAGCCTGCACTAGAGTGAGACCCTACCTGGAAAAAACAAAAACAAAAAAACAAAGAAGAAGAAGGAGAAGGAGGAAGAGGAGGAGGAGGAGGAGGAGAAGAGCTCAACATGTGAAGAGAGGCATACCATACAAAAATAGAATGAATCCCAAAGGACATGGAAGATGTACAAAAATACCACTGCTAACACAATACTCAAGACAAGTGTCTGCTCTTGCTACTTATACTCAACATATTAAGGGATATGAGTTAGAAGAGAAAATGCAAGTCTGATTTTAAAGGGCATATATACAGCCTAGACTGCAGCCCCCAGAGAAAATTAAAATATGTTGGTGTATTTTACTTGCATTTTTTTTTCTTTCCTAGAATGTCAGCTTCAAATAGACAGATCTGTTCCATTTCATTCACCACAGCACCTACTAGAAGGTCTGTTACACAGGACATTATTAGTTATGAGATGATTTGAGTATCATGTGTTTGGGGCTAAGCCTCATCCCCAGCTGGTGGAGCCTTTGGAAGGCAGAGCCTTGCTGGAGCAAATGGGTCACTGGGGGTGAGCCTTGGGGTGTTACAGCCCAGCCCCTCTTGGGCTCAATCTCTCTACTTCTCTGCTGATATGGAGATGTGACACTCGGCTGTCTGCTCCTGCCATACTTTCCCCATGATAAAGCTTCCCCTGGAAACTGTAAGCCAAATAGACCCTTTCCTCCCACAAACTGCTTTCTAGTCTGGCATTTCGTCCCAGCAATAAGGAAGTAACTGCTACAATCTGATAAACCACGGGCTTCACACAAATAGGAGTTTTATACAAACACAAGCCCACATCAACTTGATTTCCCCAGAGTGAATGGTTCTCTTCTCTACACTATTTCATGAGGCAGAGGGTGACTCTTGGCCCCAGGCCAATTCCCAAGCATGGATTCACCCAAAAGAGTTCAGAATAACCACATAAAAAACCCTGTGCAGGAAAATGTATTAATTTTACATTAATTTTCAAAAGGTGGAAGAGGGGCTGGAGAGATGGCTCTCTTTCTCTCTCTCTCTCTCTCTCCTTTCTCTGTCTCTCCTCTGTTACTCTGTGTGCAAATAAATAAAAAGGTGTTAGAAACCAAGATGTGTTCCCCAAGGTTAGAAAACAAAATTAACATACAAACATCAAATGTACTTTTATACACCTAAAATGAAATAATTGAAAATCCAGACATTCAATCAAGATAAAACTTTAGCTAGGCATGGTGGCTCACACTTGTAATCCCAACACTCTGGAAGCTGAGGCAGGAGGACTATCTAGAGTTTAAGAGAAGCCTGGACAATAGAGTGACTCTGAGAGAGAGAGAGAGAGAGAGAGAGAGAGAGAGAGAGAGAGAGAGAGAGAGAATTTTACTTACAACAGTACCCAAAGAATGCATATAAAAAATATACAACTTATACTCAAAAATACAAACATCAATGGAAGCAGCAGATGATTTTAAAAGATGGAAAACTATCTCATGTTCACCTGTTAGTAGATTTAAAGTTTAAAGGTTTAAACAATCTTGACTCAATATAATTCCTATCATAACATTGGGTGTGTACCTTACTGCAACTGAAAATCTAATGTGAAATTTCACATGGAATTGTATGGCACTTGGAATACTACAATCCTGAGAAAAAAACAAAGCAGGAAGACTAGTGCTTCCTAATGCTGACGCTTGCTTTAAAACAATACTAATCAGGATGGTGTAGTAACGACACAAGGAACATCATTTAGATCAATACCTACGGAGTCTGGAGTGAGTGAGTCAGAAAAATGGCGAGTGGGCTGTTCCAAACACATGTCCCTTCACAGAAACATGGAAATACAAACAGAACTGTCAAAAAAAAAAAAAAAAAACACTGTTGGGTCTGGAGAGATGGCTCAGAAGTTAAAGGCACTTGCCTGCAGAGCCTAATGACCCAAGTTCCATTCCTTAGACCCCATGTAAAGCTAGATGCACAAAGTGGCACACATGTCTGGAGACAGTTTGCAGGAACAGCTAGAGGCCCTGCTGTACCTATTCTCTGTCTGTCTCTCTTCTATCTCTTTCTGTTTGCAAATAAATAAATAAATCCTTTTAAAGAAACTGTTAAAAATCTTGAATATCCCAGCATTCGGGAGGCAGAGGTAGGAGGATCGCCGTGAGTTCAAGGCCACCCTGAGACTACATAGTGAATTCCAGGTTAGCCTGGGCTAGAGCGAGACCCTACCTCGAAAAACCAAAAAAAAAAAAAAAAAAAAAAAAAAAAAAAAAAAAAAAAAAAAAAAAAAAAAAAAAAAAAAAAAAAAAAAAAAAAAAAAAAAAAAAAAAAAAAAAAAAAAAAAAAAAAAAAAAAAAAAAAAAAAAACCCAAAAAAAAAGAAACATGTATTTATCATTTTCAGATGAAAGAGATGTAACAAACAGGAAACAGAACAGAATTAGCTTATACCTCACAAATTATCCATTCTGCATAGGAGAGGAACTGATGTTCTCATGAAACTTGTTAATTTACTAATTTATCTATCACACTTTGTGGAAATGTCTTCATTTTCTACAGCTATAATGGAAGACAAATGTTTTCTCAACATTCTTGAGTCTGAGCCCTGGAATCCTGTTTGAAATCATCCAAAAGAAAAGATCATGTCTCAGAAAATTGGCTACACATGCACATTTTTAAAGAAAATAAGTTAAAGAATTTTTAACAAATAGAAACTCTAGATGCTTTCTATCTTATTCAACTCAGTATATTTCATGCTTAATGAGAAGGAAGGGGCTCAAATTAATGAAAAAGGCAATGAACCTAGAAAGGTGCATTTCTGAAGAGATCAAAATCTGTCAGAATCAAGTGTTGGGTAAGATCATTCTCCTACCCTGGTCCTGCTCATGGAAATAGTTAACAATCACCCTCCTGGAGACCCTGGGCTGTGACTCAAGCACACTTTATGTTGCTCCCAGAGCTTCTGCACCACTGTGCTACAGTGGTTTTTCTTTTTAAGCCTTTTTCTCCCTACACAACTATGAAAGAATCCACGGGGACGAAATCATTTCTGACTTGGCCGCAGACTGATAAACAGCATTGATAAATAGCAAGCAAGGTGTCTATTAGGAATGGGAACTGGACTTAGAGCAAGATAATGTCCCGGGCTATAGACGGGGCCTATCCCAGGAGATTCCTCCAACTCCAAGGCTTCCAGCTGCTTCCAAGAGGTTTCACCCCATACCTCAGACTGGCCTCTAGGAGGTGACCAACGGCCTACCTACACCAGGAAACATGGCAGCCCTTGGCAGTTCTGAAACCCAGGACAAGGAAGACAGGACAGTGGCTGAGAACACATTACTATGTAAGGTCTTCAAAGGGAACCATAATCCGAAAACATGCTGATAAGTCTGTGCCTGTGGGGGAGCGGAGAGGAGGGACAGGAAATATTTCACAGGAGAGCTCAGGGGACCATTCTCTGATTGTCCTTTCTGTGAAATGTTGGATCAAACCAAATGGTTTTCAAAGTGACAACCATTACCGAGGGGGAAATAACAAAATACTGTGTCAATTTATAGATAGCAAGTTAATAGCAAGGAACTTGAGAATAGTGGGTGTTAAACACGCACTTAGAAACTACTTTTGCCCCCAAGGTAACAAAACACGAGGTGAAAGCCTGACATCCCTGCCTTCACTTCGAATCTACCTCTTCTACTTTGGGTCACCTGCTTACCTCTGCAGGTCAGCACAGAAATCATTCAAGGAAGGTCTACCTAACCTATCTCATCCTCCCTTTCAAGAATGAAGGCAGAGTTAAGTTACTGTCCGAAATCTGCAGTCACCTTGGATTCAAGGAAGACAGGGACATAAGTCATCTCCAGAGAGCCATCTTGTCAATTCAAGCAACTGGGACTTCTTCAGACCTGAGCTGAGACAATGGTGAGCAGGAACACGCTTGGGTCTCGTCAAACAGCCCTACTTAACCCCAGGCCTCATGTCACTAGACACTAAGGTGGACTTGGCGGTGACTGGGCTCTTCCCCATGTGTTCACATTGAATAACCCCCCCCCCTTTAGCATCACTCCTTTTCATCTGGTTTATCAGGACCAGGGGCCCTCGCCAAGCCGAGAGGAGCGGGAACTCTGGGGACACGCTGCGAGCCCCGGGAGCGGATGGGAAGCTGGCATCCATGGCGCTGGAGCCCCGGGGAAGCGGAGATCCCCGCGGACCTCCAGCTGATGGAGACCCGGCCCCTGGCTGCTTCTGGCCCAGCAGGCACACTCACCATCTCCGAAGTCCGGGCGGCCGCGGGGGACGGGCGACAGGAAGGCTGCAGAGACTACCTGTCTTCACCCAGCTCCCAGCTGAGGACAGGAGCCCAGCGTGGTGACAAACAAAACCCCGCGAGGTTACGTAGGCCCGCCCCTTCCCCTCCAGATGAGGTCTGTTTGGACAGTTCTAGCCCAGCGTACCTGATGGACAGGCACCAGGACACGCCCCCACCGAGCCTTGAGTGACACGGGATGTAATCCAACCCCTGGAATGAGAGAAACTAGAGGGACTGGTTTCCTTTGCCTTCTCAGAGTCCTTGTGCTGGCACGAAGCCTTACCAGCACATGCTGGCACTTAACCCCCTACAGAAGGTCATGTCCATGAGTTAATAGCATGTAGACATATACATGTTCTTCACAAATGAAATTCACTATTTTAAAATTTCAGATGTCATAATCTTCTTGTCCCCCTGGCCTTCTGAGCTTTGGAAAGGAGGGTGATTCTCTAAGACAGCAATGTCCAGTAGAAATGAAATGAGGGACACACACACACACACACACACACACACACACACGTATATAGCATTGAATTTCTTTAGTGGGTCAAAGTCATACTGGTATAAATTCAAAGTGAAGCTGCCACTTATTCTAGGCCTTTCTGGAATCTTAACTGGGAGAGGGCTGGAAGACTGTGACCTGATTTGGTCATTACTAGAGTACTCTAAAAGTTTTAGTGAGCTCCATGCTCCATGGTAGGTGGGAAGTCCAGATAAAGCCCAGCCTCAGATTTCAACGTCTTCTATAATCCTGGTTTGGATCACGTTTACTGCAGAAACCAGCAGAACACGTTGGGCCCTTGGGATCTTCCTAATACCCAGACTATCTGATACCTACTTCTCAACAATGTTCCAGCAAAGCCAGCATCAATCAGCAAGCATCCAGGCCTCGTTTGAAATAAAAGAACTGCATAAGCAGCTACTAGTAAGACTGACAGCCTAAAGATGTTTTAAAAATACTTTTAGGTTTTTAATGATTTCTGCATGTGTATGTGCTGTGCATGTATGCGTGTGTGCATGTGGGGGGCATGAGCTCTCACAGAACCTAGAGCTTACTAATTTGGCTAGAAAGTCCCAGAAATATATAGTGGTTTGCCTCCCCAGCAGTGGGATAACAGGAATGTGCCACCACTCTGGACATTTTTGTGGGGGTGTTGCAGGAGATGCCCTCAGAGCCCTCTGCTGTGTTTTACCCATTGAGCAAGCTCCCTAGGTCCCTAAAATGGCTTTTATATATGGCTTCTGAATTGCTTTAAATAAATAACTGTAAACTTTATGTAAAAAGATTTACACAAGAGGTTAATCGGAATGTAAACAGCCTGAGAGCTCCTCTCTTGACATCATAACACATAGGTGGAGGGCATAAAAACAGTCTGTGTAAAATAAGGTTTTGCCCAATTGATGGAGGGGACCACAGATTTGACAGTCATGATTAGAGTTGGGTTTCCCCTGTAGGTTGCTGGTAACAAAGGTGCAGCTGAATATCTCAGCATTAGCTGGCTGGCTTCATTGCTGAGGGAAAGGAATCTCCTTTATGGGGCTACAGGTAAGAGTCCCAGAAAGCTCTGCTTAGAAGCTAACACGATGACATACACCCTAAGGAGATAGGATGCCTATGGCCTACATAGTGGGCCCGTTTGGGAGACGATATAACTGCATCTTCCAGGGTTACTATTGTTCTTGTTGTATGACCAAATAATCAACAAGAAGCAACTTAAGGGAGGAGACACCTATTTTGGCTCATGGTTTGGGGGTTGATGGTCCATCATGGTGGGTGGCTTTGTGGTAAGGGAGCATGGGGTAGCTTCTTACTCACATATCAGTGGACTAGCAGAAGCAGAGAAAAGAATGGAGGAAGTGGGATCAGGCTCTAAATCTCAAGGCCTTTTCGCAAGAGATCCACTTCTTCCATCTAGGTCCCACCTCCCAAAGGTTCCACATCTCCAAAACAGCACTGTGGTATGAGGACTGAGTGTACAAATGCATGAGGCTGTGGGGAACCATTCACATTCAAACTATGGCCTTCTGACCCTGGCCCCTATAGGCTCACAGCCATCTCATAATGCAAAATATGTTCAGTCTAAATTCAAAAGTCCTCATAGTCTTTAATATTTAGCTCACATTAAGTCCACAATACGGTCTGTTCCAAGATTTAAGTCAATTTCTTAATTGTGAGACCCTGTAAGTTTTTAAAATAATCTATATACTTCCGATGGCAAAGAATAAACATTCTTATTCAAAAAGTGAGAAATGAGGACACAGTAAAGAAAGATCGGACTGAAACAAGATGGAGATCCAGTGAGGCAAATATCACATGCTGCTTCTTGTGATGGGGCTCGTGATGACATCATCTGGGCTCCAACAGGTTTGGGTAGCCTGACCTCCCAGCTCTGTTGCTTGTAGCACATGTGACCTCTCTTAGGCTGGCTCCACTATTTCAGCAGACTTTGAAGACTTCCCACAGTATAGCTACAGTATCCCAGGGTCTCAAATGCATCTTAGGTTTCACCTTCACAGCTTCAAACACAGCTCACACTTAAAGCTCCACTCAGGGAATCTAACTGTGTTACATATTACCTGACCTCAATGGCTTTTTGGAATCATGGTGCAACATCTCCAAGAGTTTGCATTTCTTGCATACTTGCAAAAGCATCACAACATGGATGATGTCAAGTTCTTCTATCAGCATGATATGTATACCCTGGCTCGTTGGACCACAGCTGTGGTGGCTTCTGTGTGTCTTTTCTCTGTGCTCTTTTCTTCTTCTTTTTTTTTGGGGGGGGGGGTAAGGTCTCACTCTAGCCCAAGCTGACCTGGAATTCACTATGTAGTCTCAGGGTGGCCTCGAGCTCATGGTAATCCTCCTACCTCTGCCTCCGGAGTGCTGGGATTAAAGGCTTGTGCCACCATGCCCAGCTCTTCTCTTCTTAAATATTCGCTTACTTATTGCTTATTTATGAGAAAGCAGAGAGAGAGAGAGAGAGAGAGAGAGAGAGAGAGAGAATGGGCATGCCACAGCTTACTGCCACTGCAAACAAATTCCAGGTGCCACTTTGTGCATCTGGCTTTATTGTGAGTACTGGGGAATTGAACTTGGGCAGTCGGGCTTTGCAAGCAAGGACCTCTAACTGCTGAGCCATCTCTCCATCCCTGAAGGCTATATTGGTTCAAGTACTCGTATTTCAACTGAAAGTCTTTCTACTGAGTTTACCTTGTTACAATCTGGAGCTCTTGGTGTGTAGGATCTTACTCTGAAGATGTGTTTTCTATTATCTTGGATCAAAGTCAGGTTTTTCTTTAATGGCACCAATCTTGTTAACAATTACAGTCACTTTTTCCTAGCCCTCCTTGTATGTAACTTTAAACCCATTCATATTCCTCTTCTTGCTAAACTGCACATTTCTCTATGCAGTTTTAATTGGCTTTGTTCTCTTTCCTCATCAAATTGCACTTTTTCCCTCCCACATCTTCCTGTTTCACTTTCTGCTCTCTGTAAATCTGGGTGAATATGATAAACAATAATCATACCTCAGCAGAATTTTATGCTGTTTTGAAATTTCCAAATTTCCTCTGCTAAATAACTTTGTGCATTACGTTTGTTTGTTTGTTTGTTTGTTTGTTTTTTTGGTCAGGATTTCATGTAGCCCAGGCTGGCTTTGACCTTGTTATGTAGCCAAGAACGACAATGCCCAGTTTTAGACAGATCCGTGAATCAAACTCAGGGCTTTGTGCAAGCTAGACAAGCACTCTACTGACTGAGCTATATCATCATATGTCCATTATTTTTAATTCAGCCTTACTCAAAATTTCTGAACATGGCAGAGAACAGTTAGATCCTTTGCCAGAATATAACATGAACAGTTTCTATCCCAATTCTTTTTTTTTTATTTTTATTTTTTTTTAATATTTTATTTATTCATTTTCAAGCAGAGAGAGAGAGAGAGAGAGAGAGAGAGAGAGAGAGAGAGAGAGAGAGAGAGAGAGAGAGAGAGAGCGCACCAGGACCACCACCTTGTGGCTCTGGCTTATGTGGGTCCTGGGGAATTGAACCCAGGGCCTTAGGCACTGGAGCCAAGTGCCTTATCCGCTGAGCCATCTCTCCAGCCCTCTATCCCAATTCTTGATAGATTGATTCCTTGCTACTTTCTGAAATCTCATAAGCCTGATGTTCAGTGTCCTCATTTCTATTGGCATTCTGGTCTTCTGAAAGGTCCACCAAGCTCTGCTGGTGGTACTCTAGGGCTTCTGTAGCTCACAAATCCAAACTGTTTCACAAGCCCCGTGAATACTGATTCCAAAGATCTATATACCATATGCTCAGGTTGTCACACAATGTCCCATTCCAGTACCAATTTTCTGTTTTAGTTATTTTTTTTTCGTTGTTGTGACCAAACACTTGGCAAGAAGCAACTTAAGGGGGGAGAGTTGGCCTGTCATTTGAAGGGCTACAGCCCATCAAATTGGATTGGGCATGGTGGAGGATGGCTGTGGTACAGCCAGAACACACAGCAGCTTCTTGCTCACATATTAGCCGACTAGGAGGCAGAGAGAGGACAGGAAGCAGAGGTGGTTCAATGGTGGCCCTGCAGAGATCCAGTTCCCCTAGATAGGCCTCACCTCCCAAAAGATCCACAACTTCTCAAAACAGTGCCACCAGCTGGGGACTGAGGGTTCAAATTTATAAGCCTGTGGGGTTCATTTCACAATTAAATCATAACACTTAGCTAACTACTGAATGCTGTAGCTTGAGCCACCTGAAGAACAGACCTCTTATCAAAGTTTGGTCTATTCTGAATATCAGAAACTTCTGCATATCCCATCTTCGAAACACTGGGTTCATTTTACCACACGGCCTCAGAGGTAGCAGCCTTGTGAGACAGACTTGATCAGTAGAGGGACCCATGAAAATTATATTTATTTCTTGTTCCAGCTTGAGCACTTCTGATTCCAGCTCTGACCATAATGCGAGGAACTTCATCACATAATCAATCCTGCTGCCATGGAGCTGCTCTGCCATGGATTTCTCTAGAAGCCCTAATGTGCCTATTCTCTCTCTCTCTCTTCTTACAAATAAATAAAACGAATTTAAAAATTTTTAAATATTTTATTTATTCATTTTCAAGCAGAAAGAGAGAGAGAGAGAGAGAGAGAGAGAGAGAGAGAGAGAGAGCACCAGGGCCACCACCTTGTGGGTCTGGCTTACGTGGGTCCTGGGGAATTGAACCCGGGGCCTTAGGCACTGGAGGCAAGTGCCTTAACCACTGAGAAATCTCTCCAGCCCTGAATTAAATTTTTAAACATGGTTATTTGGAGCTCAGTGATTAAAGGACTTGTCTGCAAAGCCTAACAACCTGGGTTTGGGTCCCCAGTTACCCACATAATGCCAGATGCACCAAGTAGCACATGCATCTAGAGTTTGTTTGCAGTGACTAGAAGCCCTGGTGTGCCCAGTCTCTCCTTCTCTCTCCTTGATTAAAAATATGGTTATTTGTCCTAGTTTCACTTACCAAAAAGATGTACTCTTCACATTCGGAGTTGTTTCCTGCATTATAGTAATTTCAATGATTATTTTTTAAAATATTTTATTTATTTATTTATTTATTTATTTATTTATTTATTTATTTATTTATTTATTTATTTGCAAGCAGAGACAGGCAGAGAGAAAGAGAGAGAATGGGCACTCCAGGGCCTCTAGCTGCTGCAAACTCCAGATGCATGCACCACTTTGTACATCTGGCTTTCTGTGAGTACTGGGGAATCAAACTTGTGTTGTTAGGCTTTGCAGGCAAGTGGCTTAACCACTGAAACACTTCTTCAGCCCTTCAATGATTATTTTTATGAGAACTCTTTAATCTGTGTTGACAATAAGGGGAAAAGCAATGCTGAGTCATCTGTTACTATAGCATCGTGTAGATTCACAACAATATTCATCATAACTCCAGGATCAGGGGCATTCCTGAGGTACAGTTTTTCACTGGGGCATACAGCATGGTTACTGATGAGCAGAAATTAGTTTAGTTATGTTTCAGAAAGAAAAGTAGAGAGCTGAAGAGATGGCTCAGCAGTTAAAGGTACTTGCTTACAATGTCTAACACCCAGGTTCGATTCCCTAGTATCCACATAAAGCAAGATGCACAAAGTGGTGCATGCATCTGGTGTTCATTTGCATTGGCAAGAGGCCTTAGCATGTCCATACTTCTCTCCCTCTTCCTCCCTCTCTCTCCCTCTCCCTCCCTCTCTCTCTCTCTCTCTCTCTCTCTCTTTGTCTGCCCCTTTCTCTTGGTCTCAAATAGATAAATAAAAATATTTTTAAAACTAAAAAAAAGCAGATAAGCATGTGTTTGGCATCAATATTTTATCTTCTTTGGAAAGGATCTATGAATTTAATGACTATCATTCAATTTCACCTATCAAAACTCTGTGGTACAAGTTGCTAGAGAGCTGGGGAGACTGTTTCAGGGCGATATATTACAATGCCAAACAAGATGAGTCATCATCAGGCTATTTTTCTTGCTGACAAATTTTGTAATGGACATCACATGAGCTTACTCATCTATGAAACCATCTATAAAAGTTTTGTGTCCATATTACATTTAATGTCCAAAATTGTGAAGACATGTTCAGTTTAATTTTTTCTTTCTTTCTCTCTCTCTCTCTCTTTCTTTCTTTCTTTCTTTGTCAAGATCCTGTGTATTCTAGGCTGGCCTTAAACTAGATATTTAGCTGGCACTACTGATCCTCCTGCCTCCACCTCCCAAGTGCTGGGATTATAGTTATGCACCACCACACCTGATTCATATGGTGCTGAGGCTCAAACTCAAGGCTTGATGCATGCTAGGAAAGCACTTTCCCAACTCAGTTACATCTTCAAATCTTAAAAAAAAGTTACACAGACTTTTAAAAATTATGAGTTTGTGTGTGTGCATGTATTTGTGTTCATGTGTGTGTACTTGTGGATGAGAAAATACAATGTTGAGTGTGCTCTTCAGGAACCTTCTATTGTTTTTATTTAGATTTATTTATTTGAGTCATTGGCCTGGAGCTCTCCATGTAGGTTAGGCTGGCTGGTCAGAGAGCTCCAGGCATCCATCTGTCTCTGCCTCCCCAGCGCTGGGGTTTACAAGTATGCACTACCATACCTGCCATTTTTATGTGGATACTGGTGATCAAACTCAGGTCCTCATGCCAGGTCCTTCTCTCTCTGAGTATTATGGAACCCATAACAACACTGAGTATACCTACTGAGTCCTTGACCCAGAATAGAATATGTAGTAAATAAACTTGAAAATCCTGGAATTCACTCTCTAGTCTCAGGCTGGCCTTGAACTCACAGCTATCCTTCTACCTCTGCCTCCTGAGTGCTGGGATTAAAGGTGTGTGGAGAAAAAAATAAAATAAAATAAAGGCGTGTGCTGAAAATCAACTTCTTGATTGGCTGGGTGTTGGGATGGTATATAAACATAGGGCAAAAGAAATGAAGGGGAAATAGACTAATAAAGGGGAGGAGTAGTCCTATGGTTTCTAGGAATTTGCAGAGATTTTCCCAGAACTTGGGTGTCACCTGTTTTTGCTCCTCTAATGGTTTATTCTGATTGTTGTCATGACAACTGTTAAGTGGAGCTGGGTTGGGTGTTGTTCAGCTTGAAGATGAGATTGTGATGAGGTTAGAGGTTAATGGTCTCCCTGTCAGACATCCTAGATCTAGCCAGTTTAGACTAGTCCGCATGAAGAAGGACTTCTGTCCTTCAGGGAGCCCATATCAATAACTCTGATAAACAAGATCAGGGTGGGGTAGAAATTCAGCCCAGACAGTACAAGATTAGGGCTGGATAACAAAGACTCAACATGGATCTTTCTAAGCCTGTATTCTGTTCGGGAGCTGTTGGTTTACAAAACTCAAAGACTATTCCCTAAGAAGGAGTTTATGGTCACAACTCATACCAATAAGACAGAAGAGGACAGAAATAGCCCAAGGTTCAAGAGGAGGGATTTCAGGGTGTTGAGAAGTTCCTCTGGGAGAATCAGAAATGAATAGATAAAGGACTGTGTCTTACAATACTTTTGTTTCTTAAAGTGATCCAAGTGTTGTTAGTTGGACAGGTTTGGACAAAGAAAAAATTTTAGCCTAACTTGAGGCCCCAAATATAGCAATATGACTTTTACTTCAAGAGCTGGTTGTTTATTTTCCCGGGAAGCAAAACCTCAGGCTTTCCCGAGTGGGAATCAGTCCAGGTCATCATGCGACTGGGGGCGGAGGGGAGAGGACAGTTACTTTTCCAAATGGCCTGATTGTTGATAAGTGATAAGAAAAGAATTCTAAGATGTCCTAAATTTAGTTACAGTCTGAAGGATAGAAGAGAGGAAAAGATAAAGGTTCTTAGTTGAACTTATATTATTGGGCTAAACAAAGAAAAGAAAACTATTCCTTCTTCTTTTTCTGTATATTAAAATGTAACACCAACAGATCAACCATGGAGGGGCCTCCGCATCCTACTGGCAAAGACAACCAACCCCGAAGCAGCAATTCCCTGTCACCTTAATCCTCTTATCCATAGCTAGTGGAGGTGCAAGTGATTTATCCTTTCTTTTTTTTAAAATTTTTTTATTGTCCATAATGAGTTACATTATTTAGTGGGCCAACAATGAGCTGTTATCCCAAATTCCCCAATGCCCCCCCTCCCCATCCCCAGTCAGCTGGATATCCTCCTCCATGGGCCGTCTGGATCAGTCCTTGTGGCAGGGGACCATGGATAGCCTAGTATTCAGCCCGGTTCTCCTGGCCCAAGTGTTTTGTTACTTAGGGGTGCCTCTGGATAGCAGGGTGGTTCAACATACGTAAGTCGATTAATATAATTCATCACATTAATAAACTCAACCGCAAAAACAAGATTATGCTTTCTTCTTAAATGATGAAAACTTTTTTTTATTTTTTTGGTTTTTCGAGGTAGGGTCTCGCTCTAGCCCAGGGTGGCCTGGAATTCACTATGTAGTCTCAGGTGGCCTCAAACTCATGGTGATCCTCCTACCTCTGCCTCCCACTAAAGGCATGTGCCACCACACCCGGCTTACTGATGAAACATTTTTATCGTTGAGATATGGTGAACACCTTTCCAGCTGCTACTTAGCCATATAGCAGATGGTTTACGGAATAGCTGCAAATTGGTCCTTTCCTTCCAGCTAGCATTTTTTTATGGCTTAAGAATTCTTTTTGAGATATCTTGGTCTCTGAGATTTTGATTTAACATATTTGGTGACAATGTTCTAACCAGTCCTATGCCAGAGGCCTTACTCTGAGGGTTCCAACATAGGATCCAGCCTTCAAAGTAGGCCCTTCAATAGGAGTCCTGTCAAGATAACCAGAAAATTAATGCCTCCCTTTCATCTTTCTGAAGTCCTGCAACAAAATATCACAATTGTATGGCTGTCCACTGTAGAGTTAACTACTGGGCTAGTAGGTTTGATTGGTTTCTAGATTCATCCATCAGTGCTCCCCAGGACCTCTGGAGCAACCTGTCTAAACTGGACCTGGTCAGAGAGCTGAGGGAATATTTTCAGATCTGATACTATCATTAGTATTAACCAGTGAGTTCCTGCTTTATTATCATTATGTGCTGTGCTTTTCATGGCTGGTGGTGGCTCAGTCAGCTTGTTTTTTAATTTACTTACCACTATGTGGAACATGTTCCCCTCCACTTCCCCTACTCTTCTTCTTCTCAACCCTCTACCTTCCTGCTGGTTAGCCCCTTTTGAGCCCCTGATTTTACTTCTCCTTTCATTTAATATGTACAGACATTAATTTATTTGGTTATGTAAAACCTAGGAGCCAAAAATGAAAGAAAACATATGGTATTTGTCTTTCGGAGACTGGCTTAATTCATTTAATATGATTGTCTCCAATTGCATTCATTTTCTCACCAATGACATAACATTGCTCTTTGGGGGGGGGTTGGGGCAGATTTGAGGTAGGATCTTGCTCTAGCCTAGGCTGACCTGGAATTCACTATGTAGTCTCAGGGTGGCCTCAGACTCACAATTCTACCTCTGTCTCCTGGAGTGTGCCACCATGCCTGGCTACATTGGTTTTTTTATAGCAGAAAAAAATTCATTGTGTATATCCAGCACACTTCCTTATACAGTCCTGTTGTTGGTCAGTTACTTGTATTGATTCCAGAACTCAGCTATTGTGACTAGTGCTACAATAAGCACCAATGTGCAAGTGTCTCTGTGATAGACTTGGAGTCCTTCAGGTAACTCAGGAGTACTAAAACTGAATCCTATGGTAGATCTATTTTTTTTTTTAAATTATTGGGCTGAGGAGATGGCTCAGCATTGAAAGGCACTTGCTTGCAAAGTCTGACCACCCCACATTCAATTCCCCACTACCCACATAAAGCCAGATGCACAAAATGGCACAGGCATCTGGAGTTATTTGCAGTGGCAGGAGGCCCTGGTGTGTCCGTTTTCTCTCTTTCTCAAAGAAATAAATACAACAAAATATTTTTATATTATTTATTTATCTGCACATGTCGGGGGGTACACCAATATCTTTTTTTGTTTGTTTTTTTCGAGGTAAGGTCTCACTCTAGCCCAGGCTGACCTGGAATTCACTATGTAGTCTCAGGGTGGCCTTGAACTCATGGCGATCCTCCTACCTCTGCCTCCCTAGTGCTGGGATTAAAGGCACAATGACAACGAACACCAGACACTTGCACCACTTTCTGTGTCTGGTTTACATGGGTGGCTTGGGAACCAAACCTGGACCAGTAGTCTTTGTAGGCAAGAGCCTTTAACTGCTGAGCCATCTTCCCAGCCTTGTATTTCTATTTTATTTTTTATTTTTAGAGATATGCACAGTGGCCAGGTCTAGTTAACATTCCCACCAGGCATGTATAAGGGTTTCCTTTTGTTCACATTGACACCTACATTTATTGTTTTCTCAAGGACTAACATTCTGACTAGGGTAAGACTGAATCTCAATGTAGTTCTGATTTGCATTTTGTTTATTTTTTAAAAATATTTTATTTGCAAGCAGAGAAGACAAAGAATGGGTTCCCCAGGGCCTGTAGCCACTGCAAACAAACTAGAGATGCATGTGCCACTTTGCCCATCAAGCTTTACGTGGGCACTGGGGAATCAAACTCAAAGCACCTTAACTGGTGAGCCATGTCTCCAGCCCTGACTTACATTTTTCTGATGGCTAGAGATGCTGAACATTTTCTCGTGTGTCACTCATCTTTTATGAACTACTCATTTGATTAGCCACATTATTGATTGGGTTGTTTTCGTATTGTTTATTTTTTTGAGCTCTTTGTTATACTAGTTCCACTATCATGAGACTGACGCGCTGCCTACTGAGCTAAGGAGGCAGGTTAGTTCCACTATCATAAAGTGTCGGTTTTAATTATTTTAGTCCAGATTACTTCTGGTTTGTCTACAATACTTTGGGCTCACAGTGACATCCTGTGGTCGGTGGTATAATTACAATTTGGGTCTCAGTTGAATCAATGACACTATTTAACTATCATCTACACTAGTGAGGATGAATTAAATATTTCATTCCAAAGAAAAGAAATGAATGTCCCTCCCAGTTTCCTTGAGGGGTGATGTTTCTAGGCGGCTGGAAACTTCACAAACTCCCCTCACACAGAGCAGTCTCATAGGATCCTCAACTGAAGGACACTCCATATTGTCTGGCTTGCTGGAACATTCCAGGCTTATCCAGAAGGGGGACCAACATGCGAGTGATTCCCCCATCTCCTTGAGCATCCTGACTCATGGAGTTTGTTCACGTCATTATAGGAAGAGTAGCCAGCAACTTCTGTTGAAACTTTGGGGGCCTGGCTCTCATAAACAACAGGACTCAACCCTCTCAGGACTCAACCTGGAAAACAACTCAGTTTTTGTTATGGAAAGTGAAAATCCTGATGCCTCTAGGATTTTGAAGACCAGCCGGTGCCATGATTAAAGAATGTGATACTAAATCAAACCTTTTTTATTTTTAATTAAAATAAGTTAACCTTACCAAGAAACATGTGTGTCCACTTTCCCTGAAATAGGGCACTTTTGATCTGGAAGAATTTTTTTTGGCCTGTGTATGCATGTATGTGGAGGCCTCCCCTTCCCTCTCCCCCTCCCCTACCCCCCCACCCAGACATGGTCTCACAGGCCTGGAACTCACCTAGTTAAATTAGACTGGCTGGCCATTGAGCCCCGGGGATCCTCCTGTCTCTGTTTTCTGAGTGCTAGGATTACAAGTGAACTCCACTATTCCCAGATTTTTTAATGTGGGTTCTAGGCAAGCACTTTACTGACTGAGCTATCTCCCAGGCTCCAGAAGTTTGTTCTTTTTGTTTGGAAACCAAATATACCAAACCTTTAAAATGGGAGGTTTATTTGAGTTGGTACTCTCCCTCTCAAGCCCATGCACCCCACTTACCCTCTGCTCCAGAACTGTTTCTCCTTCCTAAGCACTCCCTTATTGTTCACAAACCCCTTTCTGAACCCTGAAGCCTATTGCTGTTATTTTTTTTCCGAGGTAGGGTCTCACTGTAGCCCAGGCTGGCCTGGAATTCACTATGTAGTCTCAGGCTGGCCTCAAACTCACAGTGATCCTCCTACCTCTGCCTCCCGAGTGCTGGGATTAAAGGCATGTGCCAACCATGCTTGGCTTCTTTTTTTTTTTTTTTAAGACTCATTTTTGTCTTAGTTTTTTAAAAATTATTTTTATTTATTTGCAAGGAGAGAGAAAGAGGGGGGAGGGAGGGAGGGAGGGAGACAGAGAAAGAGAGAGAGTCATAGAGAATGGGCATGCCAGGACCCCTGGCCTCTGCAAACAAACTCCAGATTCACTGCTTTTGTGCATCTGGCCTTGCATGGGTACTGGGAATCCAACTCTGGGTCATTAGGTTTTACAGGCAAGTGACTTAACTGCTGAGCCATCTCTCCAGCCCCCCATTGTTTTTTAAAATTATTAATTTATTTGAGACAGAACAAGGGAAAGAGAGGGCATGCCACGGGCACCTGCCTCTGAAAACAAACTCCAGGCACATCTGGCTTTATTGTGGGACCTGGGGAATCGGACCAGGCCTGGCAGGCTCTGCCAGCCAGTCTCATCTGTAGTATAGCCACTGCTAAATTGCTAATTGCACGATAAATAACCCTCCACCCCTGATCATGCAAGCAACACTAATTTAACTCAATGGGTTTTTTAATAAGGCATGAAAGTAAAGTGGGTATAATGGGGAAGAAGAAAGGTGTTAATGGGCATGGGAAGGGAATAAGAGGATAATTTCGGGAAGGAATAACATCAAAATACATTATATACATGTATAAAAATGAAACATGGGGGCTGGAGAGATGGCTCAGTTATTAAGGCACTTGCCTGCAAAGCCTAATGACAGGGGTTCAATTCTGCAGTACCCATGTAAAGCCAAATGCACAAAGTAGCTCATGCATCTGGAGTTTGTTTGGAGAGGCTAGAGGCCCTGGTGTGCCCATTGTCTTACTCTCTATCTGTCTTCCTTCTCTCTGTCTCTTTCTGCTTGCAAATAAACAAAAAAAATAAAAATGGAAAAATTAATAAAACGTTAAAACATGCTGAAAAACAATCTTCTTGGGCCAATTACCTAAAGGTGAAGAAATTTTTTTCCTGCAGTCTGACTAATTATCTGTGTGAAACCCATTAGGATAATCCCACATGAAGGCACTTGAATCTACCTAGACACTGAAGAAGTGTATGCATGTGCACACACTATAGAAGAAGCAAACAAGGAATCCTACCTTGAATAGGGGAACAGGTTTCAGCAAAAATAGAAATGTAAAGCTTATTCTCATATCTTTAGTTTTGATTCTTCCTTCTACAACGCCTATCCCATCCCTGGTTACCCTTTCTCTTCCATTATTACCCCTACTCTCGTGCTCCAAGTGTTTTATTGTCCCTTATAAAGCCTCCCCCATCCATGGTGAAGCTTCTGTTGGAGGGTGTTTAGCCCCTCATGGGCCAGGGAAGAGAGGGGAGAAAGTCTACAGCCTGAAGGCCCCTTGACCAAACTGCTTGTTAGCTCAGCCAGCCATCACAGCCATAGATAAAAAGTTAAAAAAAAAGAACTCAAAGCCGGGCGTGGTGCCGCATGCCTTTAAGCCCAGCACTCGGGAGGCAGAGGTAGGAGGATTGCTGTGAGTTCAAGGCCACCCTGAGACTACATAGTGAATTCCAGGTCAGCCTGGGCTAGAGTGAGACCCTACCTCGAAAAACCAAAACAAAACAAAAATATTAAAAAACAGAAATGTATAAACGTGCCTTGTTCTATGAAACACTGCATATAAGAGCACAGGATCAAGTTATGCCCAGAGGAAAGCACTGCTCAGAAAGCCATTTGACATGCTATGTGTTTCGTACAATCACAGTAGTAGGTCTCTTTCTAGGATCTATGTCCCTAGCCATAGGCTTTTGGCTAGGTTTACAGCACCAGCCATGATATCCCTCCTGTAGAGTGGGCCTCAAATCCAATCAGAAGGCAGTTTATTAAACCCATAACATTGCCCTAGTAGACTGATACTGCCTGGCAGTTTGTGCAACATACAGGTCCACAGCTGGGAAGACTGATGATAGCGTTTCTCCCCAGAGGCTTACATAGTACTTTCTGGTATAAAGAAATCTGGCTGGCAGCCGGGGGTGGTGGCACATGCCTTTAATCCCAGCACTCAGGAGGCAGAGGTAGGAGGATTGCTGTGAGTTCAAGGCCACCCTGAGACTACAGAGTGAATTCCAGGTCAGCCTGGACTAGAGCGAGACCCTACCTCGATAAACCAAAAAAAAGGAAAAAAAAGAAAAAAAAAAGAACTCAAGAGTAGTAAACTTATAAGGAAAGAAAGAGATAAAGAGATGTTTGGAAACATGTAATTGTATCTGGGGAGAGCTGGAGATTAGAATTTAGATAATACCCAGCAAAATTCCAATGCACCTCAGAACTTAAGGAGTACCTGAATTTTTGTCTATAAAGTTAAAGAATTAAAATTATAGATGACCAGAGGATAAGGTATAGTGGGAGACTTTTTTTAAAGGAAAATGGAGAGTTACCGAGTTCTCCAGCCATCAGTGTGGAGAGAACACGTGGGAGAGGGTTTAACAAAATCTATGCTGTTCAGCTCAACAAGCAGGAAAAGGAAAGATAACAGAGGGCTCCTGTCATGAGGAAAATGGTTCATGTGAGAAGATCTTGAGCCCGAGTGAGGGAAGGCCTTACCTTTTCTAAGGCCTGTTAATTTAGAAGTCCTCCTCCTAGGACACCATGTGGGAAGAAGAGACAGAATTATCTGCTCAGTGAGTATTTCCTGCCCCAGGTGAGCGGATAGACAGCTGGTTGGTCCATACCTGACCAATTGGTTTGAGCGCCTAGGTTTGAGCTCTAGCTAGACACCTCCCACTCAAGGGGAGGGGGTCAGGTTTGGAATCTATGGAACTTGCCTGAAACTGTCACATAATGTTCCTTTGATTTAAAGGTCTTAACAGTTTAATCTTACCCTCTGAAATTGACTTGTCAATTAATATGTTACCCGTGAGGTGGTCTCTGAGAGTGTCCATATTATTCTTTATTCAAAGAATTGGAAATGATGCACACAAAAAACAAAGCAGCAAGAACCTTATGGAAAGGAAAGAGATAAGTAGACTGTGAAGAGATCAATGGACCACCTAAATAAGAAAGCACTCAAGGGCCCAGGCTAGTTCTTGGGGCTTGTGGTAGTTTGAATGGATATCCTGGAATAGATTCAGGAGTTTATTGAAAGCTTTTCCCCAGCTGCCATGCTGGAGGAGGTGTCACCTTGGGTAGATCCTAGCCTCCAGTCCAAAGGTGTTACTGGACGCCAGATCTGGGATTCCAGCCACAGAGATGCAAAGAGCAGTCTGAGCTGGAAGAGCTCACTACTGTTTGTTGCTGTGTGTATGTATGGTGCTGGTCATGGGTTTCTCTCTCTAGCTCCCTCTTTCTCTCTCTGCTGGAACCTGTGAAAGGGGGCCAGCCTTTTTCATCATTTCCCTGGATCTGTAGCTTCAAATAAATCCTTCCCTCCCATAACTATGCCTGGTTTGGAGGTTCAACCCAGAAGCATGAGCTGACCACCACAGGGTTTCTTTGTATAGAGAAGAAGCAGGAGCTGGTTACTGGAGTGTGAGTGGTTTTCTGTTTTGATTTCCTTACTGTGCATGTTCTTTCCCACAATATATCTGATTTTAATCATATGCATGCAAATTATGCATAGGCATAAGATGGTAAGTAGAGGATTCTCCCTAAAAGTTCACTCAGAGGGTACAGTTTGCCTTACTGCTCACACAGCTCAAACCAGACCAGGCTGGATGGCCCCCTGCCTCCAGATTCCAGATGGATCTTGGGACATATCAAAGTGGAAATGTAAGAGACTATTGCCAATGTAAGAAAATACGACTAAAAGAATATAAGAGAATATTACTGAAATTTTGGCAATTCCTGAAACAGAGTTGAGCAGAGTAGTTGTTCCTTCGAGGTCTGTAAGCACAGTGAGGATTTAAACCAAGATAAACAGCCAGGCAGGGCGTGGTGGTGCGCGCCTTTAATCTCAGCACTCAGGAGGCAGAGGTAGGAGGATCACCATGAGTTCAAGGCCACCCTGAGACTACACAGTGAATTCCAGGTCAGCCTGGGCTAGAGTAAGACCCTACCTTGAAAAAAAAAAAAAGACAAGATGAAAGAGGAATGAGAGGGTTAGCTACCATTCCTTTCCTTAAGGTTTATGGGGCCTTATCTGTATCTCTGGGGACCCATTGTAAATCTCTGGCTAGACTTCTGCTTGTTATAGCTAATGCATCTTGTGAGTTAACTTGCATGCTTATTGTTGTAAGGCTCCAAAGTGATCACAGACCACATGAGACCACTCTGAAGCAAAATGGAAGCTGTATTCAGTAAAAAGCACTAGTTGCCAGACTTTCTCAACAGGGCTGAGAAAGCCCCTGAATGGGCAGATTTTAGGATAATTAAGGGGAAGTGAAGCTGTAGGAGTCAAGGGACCAGTCATGTAGGCCCCAGATGTAGCTCCCAGAATGGGGGAAAGAATGTCCCTCTGGCCAAACAGAGAAACATTGGGGGTTTTGCAAGGCAGGCTTTTTCTCTGCCCCTGTTGGGGTCTAGTTTGGATGCAGACACTCCTCTTGAGGCTCATCACATAGGTTCCAGAGTTTCTCTCAGAGGAGATTGAGGCTCTGCGATTTGGACTCCATGTTGGGGAGCTGAGATTTGGCCTAGCAATTGTCACATACACACCTCTGTAACCAAACTAAAATCCCCCTACCACCTAGAACTTGGAGCCAATGACTTTTTGGGGAGACCCATGCCTCACTCACTCTACTCTAGCAGATTCTAGTCTCATTGGCACAGGGTGTTTCTACTTCAGAAACTGAGCATAAAAAGGGTATTACTAAGGGGTTGCCAACGAGAGTAACTTCCATTGATTAAAGCAGGTTACATGCAGTGTGATGCAGGAGGGGGCCCCAGGTTGCCAACAGGTTCCTAAGTAGATTGTTAGGAAATGGATGTGTTGACTGTCAAAGCCAAGTGAGGTTCTGGGTTACAATGCTTGACAACCACAGAAATGTCAACATGCTCCCAAAGAAAATACAAATAAAACCACATCCAGGAACACCATTATCAAACCATTACAATCCAAAGATTGTCAGGTAACATAAAAAAAAAAACTCCACGTGGGGCTGGAGAGATGGCTCAGTGGCTAAGGCACTTGCCTGCAAAGCCTAAGGACCCAGGTTTGATGCCCCAGGACCCACATAAAGCCAGATGCACAAATGGGTGAGTGGTGCATGCATTTGGAATTTATTCCAGTGGCAGGAGACCCTGCTGTGCCCATGCTGTTGTTCTCTCTCTTTCTCTCTGATTATTTCTCTGCTTGCAAATAAACAATAATAAATAAAATAGTTTTTAAAAACTAGGTGAAAAGCAAGCTGGGCTAGATGGCTTGGTGGTTAAGGTGTTTGCCTGTAAAGCCCAGACCTGAGTTCAAGTCTCCAGTATCCACACATGGCCAGATGCACAAGGTGGCGCATGTGTCTGGAGTTCCTTTGCCTTTTGCAAATGGCTGGAGGCCCTGACACCCCCATTCTCTCTGAATCTCTTCTCTCTCAGCTTACAAATAAATAAATAAATAATTTATTTTTTAAATCCATGCTATATTCGTAGGGAAATAATATGAATGTTGGACAAAATAGCACCAAAAACTATAAGGTGGAGAGAGAGAGAAAGGCAAGAGAGACTAATGTCAACACGGAAATGAGTAACCTGTGTTAGAATGGAAATGACCACGAGAGACCACTCTGAAAGGAAAGGTTTTAATAGGAGGAAAAGCGAGCTGCCGGGCATTTTTCACCAAGGGTGGCGAAAACGCGTGAGGCAGGTTTAGATCAGGGCTTTTTAAAGAGAAAAACGTTCAGGTTGGGGGTCTTGTTGGTCACATGAGGTTGGGTGAGGGCTCAGGGGGTCACGTGCTCTCAGGATCAGGAGGGGTCAGAAGGACAGTCTCTGGGGCCAGGTGTGGGCTCTTGTTTAGAGAGGAAGTCTTTATCTTTGATCTTTGTTGATACTGAGGCTGGTTTGGAAGAGGATCAGGATGTAGCCTGAATTCCGACCTTACAACCTGTAATAATTTCTCCAAAATATGAAGGAAAGGTCCCAATGAGATGCTGCAGGCTCGTGAGAGCGGCCAAAGCGAAAACCACATGCCAGGTGTGAGTGGGTGAGTGAGGATTCGGAGCTCTCCACTCCGTGACCCACCCTTGACCTGTGTCTTTTTACTTCTTTTTAAAAAAAATATTTTATTTATTCATTTTCAAGTAGAGAGAGAGAGAGAGAGAGAGAGAGAGGGAGAGGAGAGAACTCATCAGGCTCATCACCTTGTGGGTCTGGTTTATGTGGGTCCTGGGGAGTTGATCCAGGGGCCTTAGGCACAAGAAGCAAGTGCCTTAACCGCTGAGCCATCTCTCCAGCCCTCTTTTTACTTCTTTCACGTGGCTTCTCGAACGTTTCCACTCACCAAGGCGGCCCTCTTGTCTACTGGACATGGCTGTCTTAGAACGCCTTTCTTTCCAAAGTTAGGCCTCCTCCAAAGGCCAGGGGTGAAGGAAGATTATGACAAGCCAGTGACTAGCAAGC
>PVHP010019382.1:0-19289 GCA_004024765.1 Zapus hudsonius
AAAAAAAAAAAAACAAAACACCAGCTTCTGATCCAAGCTCAACTCCAAGGCCGAGTCACCTTCTGCAAGGCTGGATTGAGGCCCCACAAGATTCCTAAAGCCCAGTGTCCCACTTTACATTTTGGATTCAGGAATTCTTCCAGGATGGTTCTATTCTCAGCTCGACTTTTCTTCGTGGATACAAAGTGGCTGTGGCATCTCTAGACCACACTTGGGCTCCACTTCTGGTCTGGTGGAAGCCTATCTGAATTAGTTCCAGCATTCCTCGCAAGTGTCTCCTGTATCTCACTGGGTCTGACTGGGTCACATATCCATCTGTGAGCCAACCACGGTCATCAGAGTAGTCAGACAATACCCTGATTGGCTTGAGCAAGTCAACTGATCTTCCAGAGTAGCCTTGGAGTCTTCTCTAAAGGCGGGTCCCAAAGTGATCAGGGTGAGTTCCCCAGCAGGAGGAGGAGGCATTGCTGCCCCTGAGGACTGTAGCATGGCTCACAGTGCTGTGCCTCTCTGTGGGGAGGAGGACACGTCCTTTGTGACCTTCTCTGTACAATGAATCATGAGAGGAAGTGGTAGTGGCCTGTTCAGAGCCTCAAGACACAGGGTGTCCTTTGTCACATCTTGTCTTTCCCTGTGTCACAGGAAGTAGTGTGAAGAGGACGAGAAGCAGTGTCCTAGCCGTGTGACTATGGACACAATGCAGGAGACAGGAAGGAGGCTTAACTATACAGAGCACAGAGACTCAGGGTCATTTGTCATCGAGAGTGGTCCTTTCACATCTCAACTGGCCGCAGTCCACAGACACAGTGCTGTTTTTCTGGGTTAGATCTTCTCCACAATGCCTGGTTCACAGGAAGCCACAACTCCAACACTTGCTGACCAAAGATGCTCGCACCTTGCTCATCTCCCCTGTGCACCGCACTTTCCTAACTGGCCCTTCCTACCATAGCCCACCCAGCTGGTTCCGCCTGCCTTGCCCTGCCCAGTTCACTCTGCCCCCCACCCCTTCCAGACCGGGTGGATCATTTTTCTGTAAATACCCTGTCTGCTTGTCCCCAGAGGGCCCAGCCACTGGTTGGGGCTGTGACGACTGTCACTCCGAACCATAGAAGCAAGCCTGGGCCATCAGTCCTTGAAGCTGTTGGGCTGGAGGAATGGTCGACCTGCAGGGCTACCTAGGGACAGCTCGAGAGAAGAGCTTGCCTGAGGCAGCCCAGGGAGGAAGCAAAAGCTTTTGACTGCTGTTCAAATTCTCTTTTCCTCCAGTTCAGCAAATGCTCCCACTCTGCCTGCCAGAATGTTCCCCGTCACAAAGGCCAGGTCTCCTGATCTGCATTTGTTTTAGCTGCAGCCACTTTATGGCTGTGTCTCTCAGTCACCCCTTACCCACACGGGAGGTGCTCTGAGCATCATCAGCTGAAGGGAGGAGAAAGCTCAGAGGGGGACAGGACCCCGATGTCCTTCAGCTCCCTTAGCCCTCCCCCTTCCAGAGGAGGCTGAGCCTCTGGGAAGACACCCAGGGCTCAAGGCCTCAAGGATGGGAACAGGGTGTGGGAGCATAGAGAAACTATGCTTGAACCCTTGTATCTCTCTAGATTCTTACCTTGACAAAAAAAGTCACCTGGGCACTTACGTTGTCCCTACTGGTTCCCAGCGTGAGGTCAGGGTGGGGAAGACCCAGTGACCAGCAGTGTCCAAACTTGGTGTTTCATTACTCTAGGTCAGCCAAACACAAACTGCCCTGTTCCACAGCTACATTGTGCAGGGGAAATATATCCTGGCCTCCATCTGCTCTTTGGGGTCTCATATGATTGCTTAGGGGGTATTGTGGCTTAGATATGAGTCAAAGGCTCATGTATTGAAGACTTGGTCCCTACTGTGAATCCAGTCATTGAGAACTGATGGATCCTTATTCGGTGGATTGGATTGAGTCCATGCATTGAACCATGGAGTCTTGTTTGGTGGCTGAGTCTAAACAAGGAGGTGGGCCCACCTTGGACAAGGCCTCACTGGATCATCTCCTGCAAGGTGTAAGTCTTGTCTCTGGCTCCTTCCTATCTCTGTTTTCTGGCTGTGAGGCGAGCAGTCGCTTCCTCCACAGGCTCCTTCAGTGATGCTTGGCCCTTACCGCAGGCCCAGAGCAGTTCAACCAGCCATGATGGACTGAAACCTCTGAAGATGTAATACAAAATAACACTTTCCTCCTGAATTGTATCTCTGAGGAATTTGTGATGTAAGTGAAAAGCTAACTTGGGGTCATTCTCATTTCCTACCATCCTACATAGAGATTACCTGGATTCTGGGGTCAGATCCCCATCCACGCAGACTTCCCTGAGGGCTCTGGGATCAGATCACTCTCCACACAGACGTTCCTGAGGGTTCCGGATCAAGATCACCATATCTAGGTACAGACAGTGTTGGAGAAGTGACAGTGCTTTGCTAGTTAGGACTTTCCCCAGGGACTCGGACTCAGGGCAGAAGGACCAGTTGGAAGGCACATCAGTAGCCAGGCTGCCTAGGGGTTTCTTGGGCTTTGACCTGGGCCCTGCCAGACCTGGTGACTGGTCTTTGTCTGCAGCCACCAGGGTTTCCCGGAGCCCCAGCAGCTCAGTTTGCGGTCGAGTCAATTTCTCTTCTACCTTGGTCCAGAATGTCCCCTGTGGTCACGGACATCCCTCCCAGGCAGGTGAGCACAGCTGTGGTGAGTACAGCTCCCAAGGGCACAGCCTGAGTCTGACCTGGAGGAGGAGAAGCTATACATTTAACTCATTGCACTTTAGTTAATATCTCCACCTCCTTTCTGGATTACAGTGATTAATTCAGACCGTTGCTGGGCCATTGGGCTATTAATATACAGTCTGCCCTCAATTTTATTTAAAAAGTTCTCTGACGATATTCGTTGACAATTATTTAGCATTACCCTGAGCCCATCATTTCCTTTAATCATGATAACTGATTGTGTCTTATTGCTACTTCTTATCTCTTGTCTTGCTTGCTCATAAATGTCCTTTGGAAATTTTGGTAGCCAGGGGCCTCTGGAGGTGATTTCTCATCTTTTTTAGATCCTTACCCAGTCCTGATGTCTCAGTGTTTCTATTCTCTCTTTAGGCACGTGAGATTGCCCTTTAGTTTACCTTCTCAGAGGTCACCTGTGACAGCCTGTGACCTCTCCAGGCTCATAGGTAACACGACCCTGGGGACTGAAGAGTCCAGCTCCCACCCAATCCCCAGCCCTCTCTACGCTTGCTCTGAGCGAGCCTGTCTCTCTACGCATGCTCTGAGTGAGCCTGTAGTGGCTCTGGCTGCTGAATAAGCAGGGACACTAGCCATGGGTCACTGGAAAGACTGTTCTTGTGTGTCCTCAGTATAGCCTCCAGCTGGGCACCACAGGCTTCCTGGGCACTTAGTGGTGATTTACAGCTTGTAATGCCTTCATTCCTGCTTGTGGCGCCAGGACTGCGGTGTGGAGGTACATCTTCAGTTAGGAGATTCTGAGCAAGAAAGACCATCCTCACGACGTCCCCTGAGCACTGCTGCACTTCCGTCGCTTAGTGCAGGAGGTCAGTAATAACCAGCTTCAAGCTCAGAACCTGGGGCATAGGGCACTGTCTTCAGAAAAGAGGCCTGACTAAGCTGGAAAGTCCACGTGTGTGCCTGTGTCCCTGGATCCATGCTGCCCTGGGTCTCTTTGGGCCAGAGAGATTCTGACTTTGAACTGAGACCAGAGCACAGTCTGGGCATTTGGCCTGTGTAAAACCCTGAATTCCAGCCCTCAGAGGAAGATGTGGAACCCAAGACACAAGGACAGGAACAATGCTGAGACATGGGGCACAGGACACACAGACCAGATTATGGCGCAGCTCAGAGCAAGTAGCAGAACCTAAGGCTTGAAGCTCCAGACAAGGGGAACTTGGCAAAGCTGTAGTGAAGACATGGTGCTTCCCTGAGCCCACTGTCCCTCCCTGATGGGCACAGGGCTGGACTCCATTTTCTTTCTTGGCTGAAAGAATTGGTCACATTCCCCGAGTGTCCCATGGATGTAGCCGAAGGGATGGGCACCCCAAGGGTGTCCTCCCCAAGGCCTCTGACAGGGGCGGTGACCGCTGCTGACCTTGCTATCAGTCTCAGTGCTCCCTCCACCTTCCAAACTGGGATAGTTCTTCAAAAGGCCCTCCTGCCATCCATGGGGACCCAGGCAACCTAGCTCCTAGCGCTCGCTCACTGACCCGCTACCTCCACCAGCCCCCATGCCGCAAGCGTGTGAAAACCCTGCCAACAGGAGCTTCTCCTCTTTTCCATCCTTCTGACCTCTGCTTCACCACAGGTATGACTTTACCTTCATCTTCCTGCCCTTCCCTCCAGCCCAAGGGTGTCTCACTCACCTGCTCTCTCTCTGTCTCTCTCTCTCTCACACACACTTGCTCTCTAGCTCTCTGTCTGCTCATGTGAGCCCACAGTTGAGGGGGTAATGGGGGGGGTTCTTTCTCTCAAGCTTCCCCAGGTTCCCTGAGACACAGGGGCACAGTTCCTTCTCCTTTCCCCTCCTCTTAAAGATACAGCTTCCCCAATTCAGGGTAGATGAATAAAGCACTTTGATTCACAGCACCCATGCATCTGGTCTCTGACCTCCTTCTCAGACCCCCGGGGAAGCCCTGTGACTGATAGACACAGCCATCAGTCTGGCCTGAGGGACTTTTGGGACGGAGCCTCTCTGTGGACTTGAACCCACTCTGGCTGCTCTGAGAGAGTCCTGCATGTCTTCCTCACCATTGTCACTGAATCCTGGTGTCCAGGTGTCTCTGAGGCTTTGCTGGCCCTGCACAGAGAAGGGCTTGCTGTCCCAAGTGGAGAGAGTGGAGATGCCAGCAGAGAAGAAATGAAGCAGTTACGAGAGTTCCTGATGGGGACCTAGAGGCACATGGATGGCCGTGGCCTGTGGTAGGAGGCAGTGGCTGGCTCCTCACAGCTCTGGAAAAGCAGCTGGAGGACTAAGAGATCTGGTCTGCTTGTCACAGCAGGGCAGGGAAGCTCCGTCTTCCTCTGGAGGAACCAGCAGGCTTCTCAGGCTTCTGAGGCTCCTGTGCTGAGTGGCGGCCACATTCCCTCCTGTCTGTCCCTGCCCCTTCTCCTGTGCTCCCTGAGCTGCTGGGGGTGGTTGATGGCTTCTGTTGCCATCAAAGGGGGAGAGGCCCGACTCTGCCACCAGCCTAGGTAGATGCCAGTGTGACAGTTCAGGCAAGTTCACAGATTCCAGACCTGATCCCTCCTCTCCCTGAGTGGGAGGTGTCTCTAGCTAGAGCTCAAACTTAGATGTTAAAACTGATTGGTCAGGTATGGACCAACCAGCTGTCTCTCTGACTTACCTGGGGAGGTCTTAAAAAGTCACTGAAACAAAGTCCAACCTCTTCTTCCCTCCACAAGGCTTCCTAGAAGGACTTCTAAATCTCCAGGCCTTAGATGGCTCAAGATATTTCCTACATGAACCTTTTTCCACCTGATGGGAGCCCTCTGTTATCTTGCCTTCTTCTGCTTGTTTGGCTGAACAGCATAGATTTTGTTAAACCCTCTCCCACGGGTTCTCTCCACACTGGTGGCTAAAGAACTCTGTAATACCCCATTTTCCTTAAATTAAGTCTCCCACCATACCTTATCCTCTGGTGGTCTATAATTTTAAGTCTTTAACTTTATAGACAAGAACTCGGGTACTCCTTAAGTTCTGAGGAGCATTGGAAGTAGCTGGGCACTCTCTAAATTCTAGTCCCCAGCTCCACTGTTACACCAGGGAAATGAGGGACTGACTGCAGAAGTGCCCACCACAAACTGGGGGCGAGTTGCTGTGATGCTGAGGCCCCTTTCACTTGCCCTGATAGGATGGAAGCTGGCTTTGGGGATAAAGGCCCCATTCTGAATCTGACAGAAGCGGGTCTCCTGGAGGGCTAAAGACGGGAGAAGAACCTCTTCCGGCTCCTCAGTGGACAGCAATCTTTCCCGGAGCCACCTGAATGCATTTGGTCATGTCAGAAGCTAAACGAATTCCTACCTGGTGCATGCCTGCATGGAAGACTCTGTTCCTGGGCCAGGCCGCTAGTGCCTGGACCCCAGGGCTTGTCCTTGTTATCCTGCAATAGGATCCACTTTATGCTTTGAGCTATTATTAGTACTCATAGAAAATATGTCATTTCGTAATACCAAAAGAACTCAGATGAAGGCAAAGTAATATGCTGCGTGTGTGTGTGTGTGTGTGTGTGTGTGTGTGTGTGTGTGTGCAGGATCTATGCACACACACATAAATAAAAGCAAGAAAGAATTTTTGGTCATCTGATCAGGCTGAGAGAGCTGTGATTGATGGTCTTGGCCAGCAGAGGCTCTGTACCCATGCTGAAGCCCAAAGGGAATTTGACCATGCCCTCCCTGGGGCAGAGAGGATCACTGAGCATTCTGGGTAGACTGGGAATCACTGACTTTCGTCCCTGCAGCCTGAAAATCACCCTGGGTTCCAACTCTTTCTCCTCTTCTCAAAGACTGCTCACTGGAATGGAGGATATCTGGGGAACTTTCCAGAGCCCCCTTCAGCCATGCTGAAGCCAATTACCAGGGCCAAAGATTGTAGGCACAGCTCCCCTGCTGGGGACTGTGATGCGCAGGTATTCTATCAACGAGGAAGAATCTAGAAGTGTTAGGAACCCCAGGGACAATCAGGGTTGGATAGCCCTGTGTGGGAGGTCTGCAAGACTTGTTCTATGTTGGTGGTGTCTGTAATCTGTGGCAGGGGTCACACTCCTGTGGTTTTGTTTGTTGATTTGCTTGTTTTTGAGATAGGGTCTCATATATCTCAGGCTGGTGACAAACTTGCTATCTAGCTGAAGATGACCTTGAACTTCTCATCCTCTTGCATCTCCTGTGTGCTGGGGTGACAGACAGGTACTACCATGCCTCATTTATGAAGCTCAGGATTGAATCCAGGGCCTCATGCATGCTGGGCAATTACTCTACCAACTGAGCCACATCCCTGATGCTCTTGTGTTGCTATGACACCTTTCATGCATGTTAAAAATAACATGTATCACACATGTACCTCATTTTAGAGGAAGCAAGAAAATAGACAAAAATTCAGTCTAATGGTTCAGTGGTTCATTTCTTTTATGGGTGGGTTGTGTGGCAGTTGTTTTTGATGTAGTATTACTGTGTACCTTTAAACTGATGCAGCAATCCTCCTGCATCAGACTCCTGCATGCTGGGATGACAAGCGTGGTCACCCTCTGACCATCTCTGTCCTCTGCCCTTTCCCACTCCCATCCTTCATCAGCAGTGGTTACCTGCTGACAGTCACCTCTGGTGGTTTACTTACGTTCTTCTTTTCTGCCTGTCAGTGTTTCTGAGCCCCCATCCCTGCCTCATGTTTCTGAGTAATGAACATCCATCACCCATGTCATTAGACAGATAGGGAGCTTTTAAACACTGGGTTTGCTTCCTGCCTCCACTTCTTCCCTCAGTGGCCAAGGTTTTCCTATCTTGGGGACAAGCACTCACGTTAGCTTTGGCTGGCACAGCAGGGTCCAAGGAGATGCCAATCTGTAAGCAGGGAGAGTGGTGCATGACTGGCATGCTCTGGGTTGAGGAGCTGCACTTTGTACACAACTGGTTTGCCCGTTCACCCACCGAGGTGGGTGGAAAAGAAGCCAGCAGAAAAATAAGCTCAGGGCAAATAACCCGATGATTTATGATTTGTGTATGCCTTCAGCATAAATTAATTACCTTTTTAATAATGGCTTCCTCCCAGGAGAATTATGTCTCAAATATCCGACACAGCTCAGATTAAGAGTCACGTCCCTGATTGCACAGAAGGACGAGTGTGGGGAAGGGCAGAGGACAGAGATGGCTGGGGGTGGGGGGTTGCCATCTGGAACAAGTACCATGGGCCCAACTCCCTCCCTCTCCCCAGGAGCAGAGCAGCCCAAGTGATGCAGCTGGCCGCATAGGACGTGCCTGATCCCCGGGTGGCGGGGCAGGCTTCCAGAAACTAGTTGCTTCACAGAATTAAATAAGAACAGTCTAGCCGAGTCCACAGAATCTAATTGAATCATCTATTCTCACCACCTATAGGGGAACTCTACATCTAAGCCAGGCTTGGGGAAAATTCCTTTTCTTGATTAATTAAATAAAGCACTTGTTCATCTCCATTATCACCAGGACTTGGGAAATCTGTCCCCTCGGCGTCTGTGCTCCTGCTAATGAGGGACCATCAGCCAATGCTCTTTTTCCCTTCCCCTCATGGCCACCTCCTCACCCAGGTCACCTGTCCAGGGCAGTGATAACAGGACCTGAGAACACAATGACACTTTGTATCTATGGGCACCTTTTGCCCTGTTGTGGATGGGAAGGTGGAACTGATACCCTGACCTTCTGTGCAGGGAGAGAGGAGTGCAAGTGTATGTGTGCACATGTGTGTGTGTACAGACCAGAGGACAACGTCAGATGTTGTTACTTTCAGTCTCCATCCACTGTTTAAAAATGGTCTCCTATTAACTTAGAGCTTGCCAATTAGGCTAGACTTGCTGGTCAGTGAGCCCTAGGGGTCCACTTATCTTCATCTCCCCAGTGCTGGCATAAGAGGGGGTAAAGTCGATATGTAGGTACAGGGGCACAATACTGGGAGGGGATGGAAGAGAGGAAGGGGCGTTATGAAAATGCTATATGGAAACACACTTCTTGTCTAGCTAATAATATATAGAGAAGTATGGGTAGAAGTACCCCGTGAAGGTAGATAATATTGCACCCAGAAGCCGTAGATTGTTATCAGAAAAATTTCAGTGCCAGAGGTGGGATGCCTTCTATAACAGGGTGAGCTGGGGGTTAGAATTTAGATAATGTCCAGCAAAAATTCCAATGTACCCCCAAATTTAAAGAGTACCCAAATTCTTGTCTACAGAGTTAACGAATTAAAATCATAGACAACAAGATATTAAGGTATAGTGGGAGACTTTATTATTTAAGGGAACATGGGGAGTTACAGAGTTCTCCAGCCACCAGTGTGGGGAGAAAACAGAGAGTTTTTTAAAATATTTTTTCTTTATTAAGCAGAGAGAGAGAGAGAGAGTGAGAGAGAGAGAGAGAGAGAGAGAGAGAGAGAGAGAGCGAGAGTGAGAGAGAGAGCACCAGGGCCACCACCTTGTGGGTCTGGCTTATGTGGATACCGGGGAATTGAACTTGGGGCCTTAGACACTGGAGGCAAGTGCCTTAACTGCTAAGCCATCTCTCCAGCCCTCCCCCCATTTTTTAAAAGGTTTTTTTTAAAAAGAGAGTTTAACAGAACAGAGGGCTCCCATCATGAGAAGGAAAGGTCCTAAGGCTGGGGTGGGGGAAGGCCTTACCTTTCTAAGGCCTGAAGATTCAGAGGTCCTTCTGCTGGCTTGCCATGTGAGGTAGAGAGAGTGGATTAACTGTTCAGTCAGTATTTCCTGCCTTAGGTGAGCAGGGCAACAGGTGGTTGGGTCATACCTGACCAATCAGTTTTAGCATATAGGTTTTAGCTCTAGCTAGACACCTCCCACTCAAGGGGAGGGTGTCTCTGGAGAGTGCCTGAACCGTCACACTTCCAGCAAGTTGTTGGCCAGGTAGGCCCCTGAAGTCCCCCAAACATTACAGGTTATTGCCAAAGCTCTTGGTTGCCCACTAGAACTAGCTGGTTGCTGAAGACTTTACATGCTTGGTCTTAAGGTCACTGAGAAATCAAGTTGGAGCTGAGCTGGAAGCCTCCTCCCTATTGACTAGCTGTCAGGATGCTGGAAAGAGCTATGCAGCCTACAGTCCTTGGGAGGGGAAAAGTCATCAGTGTTTTAACCAGCAGTCAACCCTGCAAGCTTTATGGCTGGCCAGTCATGCAAAATGTCCCAACTGGTACAATGGTGGCACATCTGTTATGGGGGAGACCAACTGCTCTCTGATTGGATTTGAGGCCCACTCCAGGGGAAGGAATTCCTTCTTGGTAAGGAAAACTTAATCAAAAGCTGGGGAGGTCATCATAAGCTCTAGGTGGGAAACTATTATGTTGTTTGGCTAAATTGTGTCCACTAAACTTTCCTCTAAATACTTATGTTTATGCCCATTTATTACTGCTACTCTCACTTTTGGTTAGAGAAGCTTCTCTTTTCAGATGGTGGTGACCACTGGGGTGATTCAAAACTGGCCAAAGTGCTGAGAAGAAGTGACAGTGGAGTGTTCAGCACTGAGACGTCTCTATCCCACCCTCCAAGGCCCAGGGTCCATGGTGGTGGAAAGAATGTAAAAGCCAAAAGAAGGGGAGGAGTGCTTACAGTACTGTCTAACAGACACAAAGTGGCCTTGATATTCTTGACCCACAGTGGCTGATGCTACCTACACAACACCTATATAATAGGAGGAAAAATGATGACATCAGAATAGAAGAGAGACTAGTTGGAAAGAAGAAGGGATTCCATGGGAGGTAGATTTGGGAGGGGAAAGGGAAATACTGGGAGGTGATAATGATCATGGTATATTGTCTATTTTTATGGAATTTATCAATGAAAAAGTTTTAAAAAGTCAAAACATGGCTGGGGAGATGGCTTAGTAGTTAAAGGCACTTGTTTGCAAAGCCTGATGGTCTCGGTTTGATTCCCCAGTACCCACATAAAGCCCAACTCACAAAGTCATGCATGTGTCTGGAGTTTACAGCGGTATTAGGCCCTATTGTGCCCATTCTCACTCATTCTCTTTCTCCTTGCAAAAAAATGAATAAAAATATTTTTAATAAGAAAAAAAAACCATGCTGGTATGATGGCACACACCTTTAATCCCAGCTCTTGGGAGGCAGAGGTAGGAGGATTACTATAAATTTGAGGCCACCCTGAGACTACATAGTGAATCCTAGGTCAGCCTGGGCTAGAGTGAGACTCTACCTTGAAAAACAAAAGTCAAAACAAACAAGCAAAACCGAGGAGGTAGATGGGGAGATTGCTCAGTGGCTAAAGGCACTCGCTTGCAAAGCCTGGTTTCAATTCCCCAGTACCCACATAAAGCCAGATGCACAAAGTGGTGCTTGTCTGGAGTTTGTTTGCAGTGGCAGGGAGTCCTGGTGCACTCATACTCTCCTCTCCTTCTCTCTCTGCTTGCAAATGAATAAAAATATTTTAATCCCCCTAAAAGGGCACATACATGTGCATATACTGCATATACTATCACACACACATACATACATACATACACACAATACATACAAGCAAGAAGGGAGGCAGGAGGCTGGGGAGACGGCTCAATGGATAGAAGCACTTGCAAACATGAGAATTTGAGTTCAGAGTTCCAACACCCACCTTAGTGCTGGGTGCTGAGTTGACAGCCTGCCTCCCATACCAGTGCTCTGGAGGTGGAGACAGGAGATCTCCAGAGCAAGGTGGCTGAATTGGTGATGGAGTGAGAGACCCTGCTTCAGTAAATGTTGTGGAAAATGATTAAGGAAGGCACCTGGCGTAAACGTCTGGCCTCCACATGCATGTTCACACCAGGGCACATGCACACTCATATGAACACATGTACATACACACATGCATGCCACACGTACGTGCAAACAAGGAGGGGACTAGTGGCATAGGCCTGTCATTCCAGCTACTTGGGAGGCTGAGGTAGAGGGATGGCAAGTTTAAGGCATACCTGGGCTACAGAATGAGCTCAAGGCCAGTCTGGGCAAAGTAGTGAGATCCTGAAAATAAAAAGTTTAAAGAGGGCTGAGGATGTACTCAGTGGGGAATGCTTACTTGACATGTTCAAGGCCCTGGGTTCAATTTCCAACACTGTATGACAGACAGGCTACCAAGGGGCTCTCTGGTCCTCAGAATTCTCAGTGAAGGAATATCTGTGTTTCTAATTCTAAAAACAACTCATTCCAGCACTTTCCAGAGCAAAAATGATTAGAGAAATGTCTCCTGTGCTGAAGTCCCCTCCCCAATGATGTGTGGACATCTCAGGCAGATTGATCCCTCACGCCAGGCTCAGAAGCTCACTCTCACCCACATTAGCTTAACAGAGTGGGAAAGAACTATCTTCTGTCCTTAGTGGAAACATTATTGACTATATGCTCGCTACCTAGGTGTCATAGTCAGCCACACGCCTCTGGGATGAATCTTTAAACCAGGCACAATTTGGGGGAGGAAAGTATTTATTGAAACTACAGATTGAGGGGAAGTTTCATAACAGCGAAAGAGGCTGGCCCTCTTTCACAGGTCCGAGCAGAGAGAGAAACCCATCACCTATACCACACACACAAAACAGGGAATAGGCAGGAGGGCCAAGGAGAGAATTTCTTCTCCCTTATATAGGCTTAGGGTGGGGTCTTGCAACCCTTTCCCAGACTTAATGGCTTCCTGAGTCTCTGGAATTTCCTTCCTGCACGGCCCACACAGGAAAGGATGTTTACTTCCAGCTTCTTTGAGCTTCCTTACATTTTTGCCCCTTGCTGAGAGGCTGCCTTCCTGTAAACATCCTCAGAGACCCACCCAAGATAATTAAAAAGATACAGGTTGACAACAAAACCTAACCATCACACTAAGTGACTAGCAAAGAAGCCCCATTCTGCAATTGTACTGTAATTTGTGATGGCAATACTCACATGATCCTCCTACATGGTGTGCAGGAGAGGAGATTTCTGAATGGATGTGAGATGCCTCTGGAGACTGAGGAGCAACCATTCTTCAGTGGTAATAAAGCAAGTTTAGAGACTCAGTGAGAAGCTTTAAGTCATAAAAGCCACAAAATTAAATAAATAGGAAGTTGCTTTGAAATACACTCTACAAACTGGCAATTTGTCTTGAGTGTTTCAAAATTGCTCACTGTAAGATATATAATAAAGCATTCTGGCATTGTTCAAAGACCAGGCTTCTGCCAGACATCTGTTAACTGTGTAGAAGGGAGGCAATGGGCACAACAGCTGCTCCTGGGGACCATAATGTGCTTGAAGCATTCCCCCAAGTCACCTGTGTCAGAGGCGTGGGGTTCTCAGAGCTCGAGACCGTCATTGGAGTGTGGGAACTAGGCGGATAGGTCAGCAGTGACAGACCCCCAATTGTCTAGGGAAGTCTGGAGGAAGGAGGAGGCTGAGTGAGCTTTCTCTCAGTACCCGCCCTACATGCCACCGCAATTCCACATTGTTCTGGGTCCACTTGTGCCACTAGGTAGAGAAACACTCCTCAGCATCTTAATTGTCTCACCCTAAAAAGTCCTCATGTCTCCAAACATGGGGTAGTGGTTAGAAGGCTGGGCTTAGATGGTCAGACTGTGGTTCTACTGCTTGGATATAAGGGACCCAGGCTGCCCTGGGTGGTGACATTCTTTCTACTGTCACACAGGACCATGTGCATTCCCCTCCTCCTCCTTGCAGGGAGCCTGTCCTTGTCCTCTCAGCTGATTCACTCCAGAAGATCCCTCTACACAGAGGGAGCCACATAAAGGGTACCCATCATGGCTCGTGATGGGGACACCTTTGGAGCTGTGAACCAACTTGTATTACGTGGGGGGGGGTTCTCTAGTAGAACAGAACCCTAGAGGAGTGTCTCTTGAGGTGAGAAAGGAGGATGGTGTCCCTGACTCATCCTGGTATCAGACACACCCACCCTGGGGGCCTGCTTATAACCATCACCTGTATCTTGCCACCCCTCACACGCTGATGCCTCTTTATTCATGTCACAGTATTGGGTGCCCATGAGGGGTAGCAGCCAGCACAACCTTGTGAAACCCCATCCAGATACCTGTGACAGTACAGCTCCCGCACCAAACAACCCTGACAAGTGTGGAGGTTTGAACATAAAATGTCTCTCATAGCCTCATGTGTTTGTGATTAATTAAGCCTTGCACTTAATACCCACCTTTGGGAGGTGGAGCCCTGCTGCAGTAAACGTGTTGCAGGGGGTGGGAGCTGGGGTGGTGTAGCCCAACCCCCCATGACACACTCAGCTCAGCTCATTTCTTCTCCTTCCTCCTTGCTGATGTGGAGATGTTAGACCTGGCTGTCTGCTCCTGCCATGCTTTCCCCACCATGATAAAACGGTAAGCCGGAAATAAACATTTTTCCACCACAAGCTGCTTCCGATTGGGTGTTTTGTCCCGGCAATGAGAAAGTAACTACGACAACGGATGGCAGAGTTGGCTTCTGGCCCAGGACAGCTGCTGAGTCATGCTCAGAGCCTGAAGTGGACACAGTCAAGGAAGGTTAGAAACAAAGCCCTGGTCAGGAGCCCATCAGCCTAAAACCCAGGCGACAGGGAGGAAACATGTCTCCCATCTAGTGCCTGAAACCTGCCCCTGTGTCCTCATTTTCCAACTCCACAAACATTTTTGATTGAAGTGAAGTAGAAACTTAATGAGTTCTGCTTGCATTTCCTTTGAGCTGTCTGGTGATGGCTACATCAATTGAAGCCTTCTCTGGGATTTTCACTCTACTAGCTGCTCAGTGCCCACCCTCCCGTCATTATGGGAGTGGCTCCTGCAGAGCCCTCCTCCCTGTTCTTTGGGCATGCCCACCCATGGCCGGAGCTACCAGCTTCCTTTTCTTTAGACACACTGGTTTCCTGTGCTGTGTGGGTGCGCTTAGCTAAGTCCATTCCATCTCCTGAGGGTCTCCTGTTGAGTGCTTTCATGCACTCCACACACCTTCCCCTCTGTGCTCCCAGGGACACCGCCCAGGTAGCACCTTCTCCAGCTGCCCCAGGGATGCTCACAGCACATGTTACACTTGTCAGTGGTCACCAGGGTCAGCTTCTCCCTGGAGTAGCTCAGGGTGGCATTGTGTGTCTTTCTCACCCACCCTCCTGCCTGCAGGGCACAAGTGTCCCCATTCCTGTGGCACCTGCAGCAGCTAGCTTCCACGTTGCTGCCAGAGCAGAGGGCCACCTCATTGTTGTCTCGTTTGCCTGTCTCTGGGTACCAATGGCACAGTTCATCTAGCAGATTCTCTCACCACGCCTGAGAGAGGAGAGAAGAGAGAAGCCAGGGGGAAGGGAGAGGCTGGGGGCCAGGCCTTTGGGGGACATGTAAGAGTCAGCCGTAAACCCAGGCAGGTTATAAACAGAGGATATGCTACAGTGAGAATCTGGATCTGAAAACCAAGTGCTGGGGGGAGTGGAGCTGCCACCTGTCCACCCACAGAGGTGAGGGGATGTCACTGTGGGATGTCACCTGGCCTCTCCTTCAGTCTCCAGCGACCAAGTAGCCAGCACACAATGGGGATACTGCCTCAGTTCTGGACTTGCCTTTCCCTTAGCCTTGCTCTATGACCCAGGTGAGTCTCATCCCTCCTCTGAGCCTCAGTTTCCCTCTCTGTGCAATGAGCAAATTGGCTTGGTTCTCATCTCTCTAACATCTGAGTCCCTAACAGCTGCTACCTTCAGTGCTCCCGGCAATGGCCTCCTCAGCATTTCTCTTCATCTCACTTTAAATTCAACGAAAGTCTTCACATGACAAAATGCCTTTTCATTATGCTGACAGGAAATCATTGCCGCCAGCGTAAGCAGGCAGCCAGTCGGTGCAGGAAATGAAATAGTTACTTTGACAAACTAGCTGAAATGTTTGTCTGTGAAGGTGCTAAGTCTGAAGGCACTCGGATGAGAATTCTGTACCCGGGGTGCAAGAGGACAGTCCAGGCTGACAGTGGCCTGAACTCCTTCTGTCCCCGTGAAGCCCGGAAGCCTGGCACTTCCCAGTCAGAGGTACTTGCCCCCTGCTGTGGTCAGAGCCCAAGTAATGTGGCTCTGGGAGTCTAAATTTGTTACAAATTTCCCAGAAGCTTATAAAATGCCTCCTCCGGGGTGGTTGAAACCCTCACCCCTCTGGGTATCTGGTCTCTTCTCCTTTTTTGTAGCCATAGAACTGTACCTTTCCCTGTGGTCTGTTTTAAGATTCACCTTCCAGTGAGTGAGGAAGTCCAGAAAGGTGATGGCCTCGGTTCAGACACTCGCATGAGGTGGGGATTGGGGCAATGGGCGGAACAGCAAAGGGGAGCTACTGGCCCTGTGACAGCATCAGGCAAGTCACTGAAACAAAGTCCAGCCTCTTATTCCTGCACATGGTGTTTTAGGACTTCTGAATCTCCAGGTCTTAGGAAGGTAAGGCTTCCCCCCACCCCTGCCTAATAGCTGGGGTGAGGGAAGGCTCCAGATTTTCCCCACATGAACCTTTTTCCTCATGATGGGAGCCCTCTGTTATCTTTGCTTATTTGGCTGAAGAGCATAGATTTTGTTAAACCCTCTCCACGTGTTCTTTCCACACTGGTGGCTGGAGATCTCTGTAACTTCCCATTTTCTTTTAAATAAAATCTCCCACTATACCTTATCCTCTGGTGGTCTATAATTTTAATTCTTTAACTTTATAGACAAGAATTTGGGTACTCCTTAAGTTCTGAGGCGCATTGGAATTTTGCTGCATATTATCTAAGGTCTAATCCCAGCTCTGCCTTTATAGCCCCACATCCCTGCCCACAGCAATGTGGTCATTCTAGGCCAGCCATGGTATGAGACCCAGCTGGGACCCAGCCTGCCTGTGAACCCATGAAGGGGTCTGCATGGGCCAGGCTCTGGTTTGCTGTGTATCCCCAGAACTCAGAACAGGGCCCAGGCAAGAGCTAGGACTGACTAAATATGAATACATAAGTGCATGAAGCCTCTTCAGCCAGTTGGGCAGCAGCAGGCCCAGGGCATCTTGGGAGCAGTGATACGGATTAAGATACGGGGTGTGGGGAAGGGTTAGAGTTAAGATAACCCCCAGCAAAAATCTCAATGCACCCCAAGTTCAAAGAATATTCAAGCTCTTGTCTACAAAGTTAAAGAATTAAAATCATAGACAACATGATAATAAGGTATAGTGGGAAACTTTATTATTTAAGGAAACATGGGGAGTTACAGAGTTCTCCAGCCACCAGTGTGGGGAGAACACGTGTCAGAGTTTATATTATAGAACTTATATTATTTAGCTAAATAAGCAGCCAAAGAAAAATAACAGAAAGCTCCCAGTAAGAGAAGGAGAGGGTTATGAGGGAAAAAGTCTAGAACCTTTCCATCCTGAGGCCTGGATCAGAAGTCACCTTTACTCCATTGTCATGTGGAAGAAGAGAATGGCTTCCTCTGGGGAAGTGAATTTACGTTTTCCCAGGTGAGTCAGAGAGACAGCTGATTGGTTCATATTTGACCAATCAGCCCCTAGGTTGTAGCTCTAACTAGCTAGATACCTCCCACTCAAGGGGAGGGGGCTGCCTCTGCAGAGAGGTCTGACTGTCACAGCAGGGCTGCTGAGCCTCAGTGGGCCTCCTGGGGTGGTTTTCTAGGAGCTAGGGCAGGTCCCTGTGGGTGTCCCTGAGAAGTGACATCACACTTTAGTTCCTCTAGGTGACTGCCTGTCACTTCATCAGATCCAGTGAGCTGTGGCATTGCTGTGGAAACACTACCAGTGCATCTGGAAGTCCCTCAAATGAAATTTTACTGGCTTGTCCCAGCCCCCACCTAGATACAGTTGAAGAGTGATTTCAGCCCAAGCTATATGGAGAGTGTAAGATTTAAAAATGACCACTATTCTTAAAGAAAAGGCTTTAGTCATAGGTCATATGAGCTGCCAGGCTATTTCACTAAGGCAGAGAGAGTTTGTAATAGGCAGGTTTGGGGATTTTTATAGAGGAAATGAGGCTGTGAGTCTAGGTCACTGTAAGCTCCCAGGTGGGGGTCTCAGCTAGCCAGGATGGGAGAAGAGATGTTCCTCCTGCCAGACAGAGACACAGCAGGAGGAGGTTTACAAGGCAGACTTTATCTGTAACTCCTGTTGAAACTTCATTGGTTCACTGGTTCCAGAGGGGGAAACTGAGGTGCTGCCTGAGTTTTGACCTAACAGAGAAAGGAGCCTTGGCAATAGAATGTGAACAACTGTGGGTTTGTTTTTAGTCACAGATTTTTGGGTGGTGGGCCAGAGCCCGGGCATGGCAAAACAAGCCCTCCAAGAGAACCTGTCCGAGGGATAGGGTCTTTCCCAGTAACTCCTGTGATCCTGTGTGGTGGTTTGAATCAGAAGTTCCCTATAAACGCCTGTGTTCTGAATGCTTGGTCCTCAGCTGATGGTACTTTGGGAGGTGGATTCTTGCTGAGGAAGCATGTTGCTGGGGATGGATCTTGAGTGACACTAGCCCCTAGCTTGTCAGTGTTCGTTGGCTCACTCTCCTGCTGCTGTCTTCCACCTGCTGTGGCAGAGGTGATGCCCAGCCTCTGCTCATGCCTTGCTTTCCCCTGCAATCTTGAAGCTGCCCCTTAAGACTAAGCCAAAATAAACACTTTCTTCCTGCAAGCTGCTTCTGGTCAGATGTTTGTCCCAGCAACAAGAAGGTGACTACAACTCCCTGCATACCCCCTCCCCTTCCTGAGGTCCTGCATCGTTCTTGCTGGTTGTGTTTTAACCCCTGTAGCTTTAAAGCCTCCTGACCACATGGGCTACGGGCTGGAATTAACTCCTCCAGCAAGGAGGGAGGAGCTCCTCTTTGATTCCTTCTTATCCCCAGGATGCCTGGGGCAGGTTGCTCTCTCCATTTGTGTCTGCTCTTTAATGAAGGAATGTCTCAGCATGGGCACTTCCACGCTGCACAAACACCTTGGCTGTGGGTTCAGTGGCACTGAGTTCAGAGCTGCTTCCGAGGGGTCATCTGCATGACCTTCATTGTGTGGAGGAGGCATGCTATGCACAACATGTTGTGTTTTGTTCTCCTCACATCCCTTCTCTCTTCTTCCTGCAGTGAGCCCTGATTTTGCTTTGGGCAACCCCATTTTCCACCTTAGCAGGCATAACCCCAGTGGTCTCACTCCTTCTCCGTTCAGCATTGCACAGTCTGCCCCCACCCCCCACTTCAAGTGCTTCCCCTGGAAATTGGGACAGGGAAAGACTTGTGGGCATGCATTTCTGAAATCGGAGCAGCCAGCCCAGAAAATAAGCATGTTAGGCAGACTGGGAACAGATAAAAGAAATTAAATAGACCAAGTCCCAGCAATTATACAACCTTCCTCAGGAGTAGAGAGAGGGGACATCATTGTCCCTTTGGGCTGTTTCAGGAGGGCTTTCCAGGGCCTTTGTCACTAGAGCTGGGTGTTTCCTCCATACTCTGCCTGGCTAGTGGTCTCAGAAATTGTCCTCATGTAGGTGGAAGAGTGGAGGCTGGAGTCACACAGCAGGATGAGTTAAATCTGCTCAGCGCCACTTCCCAAACTCCTCACGGGAGAGGCCAGTGGAAATAAACAAGAGTGTGGAGGCAGCTGTGTTTG
>PVHP010019382.1:19389-32035 GCA_004024765.1 Zapus hudsonius
CCCCCCCCCCCCCCCCCCCCCCCCCCCCCCCCCCCCCCCCGAGTTCATGTCCTCTAACGTAAAAGAATTATACACAGGGACAGAAGTATGTCTTATCACACATTTATTCTAGATTAATTAGTTAAGGGAAAGGGGAAAGCCGCCCAGTCACCATGTGGTCTGTGAGGTTCATAATATCATATTATTTAAGGAAACATGGAAAGTTACAGAGTTCTCCAGCCACCAGTGTGGGGAGAAAAACGTGGAGAGTTTAACAGAACTTATGTTGTTCAGCTAAACAAGCAGAAAGGGGAAAGATCATGAGAGGAAAAGATTCAGGTGGAAGAGAAATCCAGCCCCTCACCACAGGCTGTGATAGAGGCTGGGGTGACCTTATCGGTCCTGGAGAGTCAGAAGTCCTTCTAGCTTGCCATGTGGGGAAGAGAGGGCTTTCTTCTAGGAAAGTTAATTTAAGTTTTCCCCAGGTGAGTCAGAGAGACAGCTGGTTGGTTTATATCTGACCAATCAGTTTTAGCACCTTGGTTGTAGCTCTAGCTAGACACCTCCCACTCAAGGGGAGGGGTTTCTCTGGAGCTGCATGACCCTCACAAGGATGAAGTCCATCTGTTCACATGTTGTGAACCTGTCCTCAGGAGTGAGGGAAGAAATAAAATGAATATATTATGCCCACCTAATTGACCTCTAATTATTTATTATATATTACATAATATATAACTTATATAATTATATAATATAACTTATATATTAGTGCTCCTTTCACTTTTTTTGAGGTAGGGTCTCACTCTAGCCCAGGCTGACCTGGAATTCACTATGTAGTCCCAGGCTGGCCTCGAACTCATGGTGATCCTCCTACCTCTGCCTCCCGAGTGCTGGGATTAAAGGCGTGCGCCACGACCTTGGCCTCACTTTTTTAAAATTAGAGTAGTTTTGCTTTTCAGATGGCAATAACTATTGGGTAGACTCAAAACATGTCAAAGTGCTGAGAAAAAGTGACAGTTTGTTCTGCACTAAATGAGGCATCTCTATACACTCGATTGGCTCAGGGCTGAAAGAATATAAAAGCCAAAGGACGGGCAGGACTGTTTGGAACAAAATCTTTGAGACATCAAGTGGTCTTTGCATTCATGACCTCTCACAGGGGCTCTAATTACCTGCAAAAGACCTGCATAATATTGGGCCTGTCAGCATGTCATGGATGATGGAGGACAAAAAAACCATGAGAGCTTCTAGCAACCACACAACCAGCCAGAATTGGCTCCAGCCCCGGCTCTGGCAGTCTGCTGGAAAGAGCTGTGTGCCCAGCCCTGCTGAAGCCAGCACCAATAGAACTATGGTGAAGGGATTTTCCACTCACAACAGCCTGTTAAAGACAAAAATCCTGAAGGAGAAGACAATAGGGGCCAGCTGATCAGCTCCTCAACAACCTCAGGCTCCCCTCACACCTCCCCTCCCCCAACCACCAACACCAGGAACCACTGGAGACTGGGGACTCCAACAGATCAGAGCCACCCCTCAGCCACACAGCATCCAGCACAGCTGATCTGAACAGCAGACTAGCTGAGCCCACAGCCTGACAAAGTGGGAACTAGCCTCACAGTCAGCATAGGTGAGACCCGAAGCCATTCCCAAAGGTAATAGGACTTTCAGTTGGCTTTGCCATTCTTAAATAAGTTGTGTTTTGTGAGGGTGACTTTGTCACTTTTGATATTTCTTTATTTAATGTGCCCTTTGGTCTTTTCCTCCTGATTTTCTTGGGGGCAGGGTCTTACTCGGGCCCAGGCTCACCTGGAACCTATTACAAACCAGGAATGTCCCAGTTGACAGGATTAGTGGTATGATTCAACACATACCCTTCAGAACGTTGGCTTTGTTACATTACCTGTTTGTTTTAATCTCCACTCCTGCATAAATAGTCCATGCTGGTGCTGCTTATGTATGGATACTGCTCAGCTGGATTTTAGAATTAGCCTGTATTTTGTTCCACCCAGCATGCTAGAATATTTTCATAGCAGGCAAATCCAACATGTTGGGTCACACCTGCTGTTACTCTGGAAGTAATGTAAGAGTCACACCAGGCACCTTAGGCTCCTACCCTAAAGATGTATAACTTCTGACTTACATGTTTTCGTAGTCAGCTCACATACCACTGAGATGAATCTCTAAACCAGGCACAGTTTATGGGAAGAAAGGATTTATTGAAGCTTCAGATCCAGGGGAAGTTCCACAACATTGAGAGAGGCTACTCCCCTTTCACAGGTCCAAGCAGAAAGAGAAACCCATCACCAACACCACACACACACACACACACACACACACACACACACACACACACACACAAAACAGGCAGGGGGCTAAGGGAGAGAAATTTCTTCCCCTTTATATAGCCTTAGGGAGAGGTCTTGCAACTCTATCCCAGGCTTAAATTCTCTGGAATTTCCTTCTTGTACTGCCCACACAGGAAAGGATGTTTATTTCTACCTCTTTTGAGCTTCCTTACATCCAGCCCCTACTAAGAGGCTGCCTTTCTGTAAACATCATCATAGACCCACCCAAGATTACTAAAGAGGTCAAGTTGACAACAAAACTTAACCATCACATATGTCGAAGAATGCAGCAGATAATTAGAAAACCCAAGCACTGAATTAACTCAAGATGCAAAACATTGTAATACAAGAAACACACAAAAAAATCAATACTGTATAATTCCACCAAAAATTATAAATCCCTCAGAAGTGTCTTCCAGGGAGACTGATATAGATAAAATTCCTGACAAAGAATTCAAAAGAATGATTATATCTGTCTTTAAAGAAATCAAAGAAGAAAACAAACTCCTGAAGGAGAACCCAAGAGACTGACTTAATAAAATAAGGAGGTCAATACAAGACAAGAGTAGGGAAATAGAAATACTGAAGAAATACCAATCAGAAATACCAGAAATAAAAGACAAAGTCAAATAAAAAACTATAGAAAGTCTCACCAGCAGAATGGGTCAAGAAGAAGGCAGAATATTTAAACTAGAAGACAAGGTGGCAGATCTAGAACATTCTAACAAAGAGAAAGACTTTCGGAACACTATGAAGAGATCAAACTTAAGAATTCAGGGTATAGTAGAAGAAGAATTTCACTCTAAGGGTATAGTAGGTATTTTCAAGAAAATCATAGAAGAAAACTTCCCCCAAATAGGGAATGAGATGCCAATGAAGATACAGGAAGCATTTCGAACACCAAACAGACAAAACCAGGAAAGAACCTCTCCTTGCCATATTATAATTAAACTACTGAACACACAGACCAAAGCATATTGAAAGCAGTCAGCGAGAAGCATTAAGTAATCTATAAAGGCAAGCCCATCAGGATAACAGCAGATTACTCAACACAAATTTTAAAAGCCAAAAGGGCTTGAGGTGATGTATTCCAGGTTCTGTAAGATAATAACTGTCATCCAAGATTACTATATCTTGTAAACTTATCCATTGCTATTGAAGGACCAATAAGGACTTTCCATAACAAAATCAGGCTGAAGGAATATATGTCTACAAAGCTAGCTCTACAGAAAATGCTTGAAGGGATCCTTCAGACTTAAGGGAAAGAAAACCACATACATAAGAAAGCAGGAAAAAATAAACCATATCCAAATAAAAGTTACCACAAAAGAGTAAAGGAAAAACTACAGCAATCAAGAAATGGCAAGAATAAACACACACCTTTCAATAATAATTCTTAACATCAATGGCTTCAATGCCCCAACCAAAAGTCACAGACTTGTAGACTCAATTAAAAGGCAGAATCTTTCTGTTTGTTACCTCTAAGAAATGCACTTCCTTAAGGTGAAAGGATGGAAAACGGTATTTCAAGCAAATAGGTCCAGGAAGCAAGCAGGTGTTACTTTCCTAATTTCAGAGAAGAGAGACTTCAAATCAACATTAGTCAGGAAAGATAAGGAAGGACTTTCTATGTTGATTTAAGAAACAATTCAACAGGAGGAGATCACAATTGTGAATATATATATTCACCAAACACATGTGCTTCCAATTTCATTAAACAAACACTACTTGAATTGAGGTCACAGATAGCACCAGGTACTATTGTAGTGGGAGACTTCAACACCCCACTCTCACCAGTTGACAGGTCATCCCAGCAAAAAAAAAAAAATAAACAGAGAAACATCTGGACTAAATGGCATTATAGAACAAATGGACCTAACAGACATCTACAGAACATTTCATCCAAATACTACAGAATACACATTCTTTTCAGCAGCACATGGAGCATTCTCTAAAATAGACCATTTTATTAGGTAATAAAGCAAATTTTAACAAATACAGGAAACTTGAAATATTTCCCTCTACTCTATTTGATCACAATGGAATTAAACTACAAATCAACAGCAAGAAAAAAACTGTAGAACATACACAAAATCATGGAAATTAAAAGTAGACTACTGAATGAAAAGTAGGTCATTGAAGAAATCAAGACAGAAATTTTAAAAATCATAAAATCAAATGATAATGAAAATACAACATACTAAAACCTATGGGACACAGTGAAGGCAGCCTTAAGAGAAAAATTTATAGCTTTAAGTACCTATGTTAAGAAAGTTGAAAGGTCACAGGTAAACAACTTAATGCTTCAACTTAAGGCCTTGGAAAAAGAAGAACAAAGAAAACGAAAAATCCATATATGGGAAGAAATAATAAGGATTAGGGCAGAAATAATGAAATATAAACAAAACAATATGAAGATTCAGTGAAACAAAGAGTTGGTTCTTTGAAAGGACAAACAACATTAATAAACCCTTAGCAAATCTGAACAAAAAAGGGGAAGAGACACAAATTAATAAAATTAGAAATGAAAAAAAGCATCATTACAACAGATACCAATGAAATTAGAAAATCCTAAGGACATACTTTGAGAATATGTATTCCACCAAGTTTGAAAATCTGAAAGAAATGATGATTTTCTAGATATATATGACCTTCCAAAATTAAATCAAGATGAGACACAAACCATCTAAACAGACCTATAATAGGCACTGAGATCCAAACAGTTATAAAACTGCTCCCAACAAAGAAAAAGCCTAGGCCCAGATGGATTTACTGCTGAATTCTACCAGACTGTCACAGAAGAACTAACACGAATGCTTTTTTTTTTTTTTTCCTTCGAGGTAGGGTCTCCCTCTAACCCAGGCTGACCTGGAATTCACTCTGTAGTCTCAGGGTGGCCTCGAACTCACGGCGATCCTCCTACCTCTGCCTCCTGAGTGCTGGGATTAAAGGCGTGTGCCACCACACCCGGCTAACGAATGCTTCTTTAACTTTCCCATAAAATAGAAAAGTAAGGAATACTACTGAACTCCTACAAAGTCAGCAGTACCCAAATACCAAAACAGATAAAGACAGAAAAAAAAAAGAAAATTACAAACCAATTTTCCTCACGAACATAGATGCAAAAATTCTCAAACAGAATACGTGAACACATCAAAAAGATCATACACCCTGCCCCCATACGTAAATCGATAAATGTAATACACTATATAAGTGGACTGAAGGACAAAAATCACATGGTCATCTCAATAGATGCAGAAAAGGCATTTGACAAAATCCAACACCCCCTCATGGTAAAAGTCTTAATAAAGTGGGAATAGAAGGAACATATCTCAACATAATGAAGGCCATCTACAACAACCCTATAGCCAACATTACACTAAATGGGGGAAAAACCTGAAGCATTTCCACTAAAATCAGGAAAAAGACAAGGGTGTCTACTGTCTCCACCTTTATTTAATATAGTACTGGAAGTCTTAGCCATAACAATAAAGCAAGAGACACAAATAAAAGGGATACAAATTGGAAGGGAAAAAACCAAATTATCATTATTTAGAGATGATATGATTCTATAAGGGACTCTAAGGACTCTATCAGCAAACTGTTAGAGCTGATAAACACTTTTAGCAATGAAGCATATTACAAAATCAACACACAGAATTCAGCAGCATTCCTATATACTAGCAACAAACAAGTCAAAGATGAAATCAGGAAAACACTCCCATTCACAATTGCCTTGAAAAAAAACCCCCAAAATACCTTGGAATAAATCTAACCAAGGAAGTGAATGATCTCTACAATGAAAACTTTAAAACACTCAAGAGAGACTTTGCAGAGACACTGGGAAATGGAAAGACACCCCATGTCCTTGGATTGGAAGATCAATGTCGTGAAAATGTCAATCTCACCAAAAAATCTACACATTTAAGGCAATTACCATTAAAATTCCTATGGCATTCTTCACTGAAATAGAACAAAAAAGCCTAAAATTTATTTGGAAGAACAAAATACCTCGAAGAACTAAAACAATTGTAGGCAACAAAAATAAGGCTGGCAGTATCACTATACCTGATTTTAAGATATATTACAAAGCTATAGTGACAAAACAGCATGGTATTGGCACACAAACAGACACATAGATCAATGGAACAGAACAGAGGACCATGATGCAAACCCAGGCAGCTACAGCCACCTGATTTTTGACCAAAAGTGCAAAAAATATTCATTGGGGAAAAGACAGCGTCTTTAACAAATGGTTCTGGGAAAACCGGATATCTCTATGTAAAAGGATGAAGATAGATCCTTAGCTCTTGCCATGCACAATAATCAGGTATCATATCACACCTTAACATCAGACCTGAAACTCTGAAACTGCTAGAGGAAAAGTAGGGAAAACACTTCAACACATTGGCCTAGGCAATGACTTCCTGAGCATAACCCCAGTGTCTCAAGAAGTAAAATGACTAATAAACATGGGGACCTCATGAATTTAAAAATATGCTTGTAGAGCCAAGGACACTATGAATAGAGCAAAGAGGCAACCTACCAAATGGGAGAAAATATTTGCCAGCTATACATCTGACAGAGGATTAATTTCGAGGATTTACAAAGAACTTAAAAACTTAAAAGAAATCAAACAATCCAATAAAAAAATGTGCTACAGAACTGAATAGAGTTCTCAAAAGAAGAAATACAGATGGCCTATGAACATCTAAAAACGTGTTCAACATCCTTAGCAATCAGAGAAATGCAAATTAAAACTACTCTGAGATTCCATCTCACTCCTGTCAGAATGGCTGCCATCAATAAAACAAATAGCAATAAATGCTGGTGAAGATGCAGAAAATGAGGAACCCTTCTACACTGTTGGTGGGAATGTAAACTAGTACGGCCACTGTGGAATCAGTGTGGAGGTTCCTGAGACAGTTGAAAATAGACTTACTATATGACCCAGCTGCACCTCACCTTGGCATATATCCTAATGACTCTAGTCACTACCCTAGAGATACTTGCTCATCCATGTTTATTGTGGCTCTATTTACAATTCATATTTACAATGGAACCAGCCTAGATGTCCCTCAACTGACGAATGGATAATGAAGATGTGGTTCATTTACACAATGGCGTTCTATTCAGCAGTAAAGAAAAATGTCACTGAAATTTGGAGGGAAATGGATGGATCTGAAAAGAATTATACTGTTAGGTAACCAAGGCCCACAAAGCCAAACACTGCTTGTTCTCCCTCATATGTGGATCCTAGCTACAAATGTTTAGATTTGTATATAAGTTGGAGGAAAAGTCAGTAATAGAGGCCAGTAAACTAGAAAAGGGGCTTTAAGGGAGGGAGGAGAGGGGAGACTTAAGGGAGGTACTGTATATATGTAAGTAGATGGACAGATTACTGGGGTTACAATGGCCTAAGTGGCCTAAGGGAGGATTGAGTAAGGGAGGGGTGGGACAAAGGTTCATCACAATTTAAGATGTTATGAATAAGCCATGTGAAACCTCCTTCTTTGGATAATGGCACACCCAGAAGCCATAGATTGTTAGTAGAAAAATTTCAGTGCCAGGGATGGGATACCAGCCAGTGAGTTGTTGGCCAGGGAGGTTCCTGAGGCCCCCAAAACATTACAGGCCATTGCTGAGGCTCTTGGTTGCCCTCTAAGTCTCTATTGCTGAAAATTCTACATGATTGGGCTGCAGGCAACTGAGAAATCAAGCTGGAACTGAGCTGGAAACCTCCTCCCTGTTAACCAGCTGACAGAAAGCTGGAAAAGCTATGGCTACATCAGCCCTATGGGAGAGAGACGTCACCAACGGTGGTGAACAGCAGTGGTCCTTGTAGGCCTTATTAAGACTGGCCATCCAGACCAACTGGTTCAATAGTGGCATGTCTTTTATGGGGGAAACCAATCGCTCTCTAATTGGGTTGGAGGCCCGCTCCACAGGAGGGAATATATGCCTGGAACTGAAAGCCTATGATGAGGGAGGTCATGGGCCCTAGGGGGTGTAATGCCTGCTGTTGTCTGGCTAAATACATATATTATGTTCACCAAACTGCCTAGTAAGCATATATGTGTATAGTGATATATTAATACTACTCTCACTTTTATTAAGAGAACCTTCTCTTTTCAGATGGCTTTGACTACTGGGATAACTCAAAAGCCACCATACTGCTGAGAAGAAGTGACAGTGGCGTGTTCAGCACTGGGACATCTCTATCACACCTTGCAAGGTTCAGGGTCCATTGCAGATGTGGCGGAAAGACTCTAGAGCCAGAGGAAGGGTAAGACTGCTTATAATAAAAGCTTCCAGACACAAAATGGCCTTGATATTCATGAACTCAGTTTCTGGCACTACCTACACAAGACCTTCATAATAGAAAGAAAAGATGATGATATCTAAATAAAAGAGAGACCAACAGAGAGGGGGAGGGGATAGGATGGAGGGCAGATTTGAGGGGAAAGTAGGGGTGGAGAGGGAATTATCATGGTTTATTTCCTATAAATATAGAACCTGCCAATAAAAAGGAATTAGTTGAAAAGGAGTTCAGAGGAGCAGGGAGAAAGGAGGGCGTGAAAAAAGATTATGTAAATTTTAAAATAAAAGGCATAATCCTTAGGCTAGAGAGATAGTTCAGCAGTTAAGGCCCTTGCCTACAAAACCAAATAACCCCAGTATCCACGTAAAGCCAGATGCACAAAGTGGTGCATGCATCTGGAGTTTGTTTGCAGTAGCTGGAGGCCCTGGCTTGTGCCCCCCTCACTCTCTCTCTCTCTCTCTCTCTCTCTCTCTCTTTCTGTATCTCTCTGCTTGCAAGTAAATAAAAATATTCATCTATTTATTTATTTGAGAAAGAGAGGGGGGGGCCTCCAGCCACTGCAAATAAACTCTAGACCCATGAGCCACCTTGTGAACCTGGCTTTATGTGGGTACTGGCGAATTGAACTCAGGTCCTTCTGCTTTACAGGCAAGTGCAGCCAGAGCTGGCGTGCATGTTTGTGGCAGGAAAGCTTTGTGTCCCTGTATGCAGCCCAGGGCAAGCGCATGGCCTCACACAGAACTAGTGCTCAGCATGTGGACAGAGCCTTGTTTTCACCTCCACCAGGCAGGCAGTCTTCCTGAGGCCACACGATCTCTTGCTTCACTTTCCCTCACTGTGAACTTGGAATCACTGTTGAACCATCACAGAGAAGAAGGCACAAGGCAGCGTGTGCAAAGGGTGACCCCTGGCCTGCCAGCCCATGGTGAGTGGACAGTGAATTAGCGATTATTGTCACTCATACAGGTTCTGGACTGTCTTGTTTTGCTTCATGTTCCCCAGTAGGCGATGACATAGAAGGTCTCCTTGGTTCTTTAAAAGTTTCCAGATAAATCTAAAGAGAGACAGGGTGTCCTTATTGTCAACTTGACAGATCAGGAATCATGTGAGAGACACGCCTCTCCTCTGGCAGGTCTATGAGGGCATTTCCAGGAAGGTTTGACAGAAGGAGGCCCAGCTTGGGTGGCCTTTCTGATGGCTGCTTATATTTATAAAGAGGTGCTAGAAAAACAAACAAACAAACAAAAACCAGTCCTTCTTTTCCCTGCCTGCCTTCACAGCTTGCTGGTGTGTGTATCTTCCCTGTTGCTCTCACCCTTCATTGACCTCAGCGCCCAGCGTCTTAGCCTTCCGATGTGTATGAAGACTAGTGGCTCTCCAGGAATCCTCCAGGCCTTACAGACCAGACTGGCACTGCTGAGACATCCAGTCCCGAGTACTGTCAGACTGCCCACAGCCCATATCACATAAGCCAATCTAATAAATCACCTTCATGCTGTAAATTCATTTTATTGCTTCTGTTCCTCTAAAGAACTCTGACTAATAGAGTTCCCGTAGCTCAGGCACCTGCTGTCTGCCCAGCGCTGTCGGGACAATTGTGATCTGTCATTCCCTGCCACACATCTCAGTGAGATAGTACCCAAATGTTCTCCATTTCATAGAGAAATGAACAGAGGCTCTGAGAGGCCGTCATTTGCCCAGGTCTGCAGCATTGATAGCAAAATGGTCTGACTCAGGTTAAGGAAAAGACCCAGAAAGGAGAAGCCTGGGAGGTGGTTTACACTGCTCTCTCAGGCTCTGAGCAACCAGAGCGGGCAAGCGTGGTTTACCCAGGAAAGCTTGGTGCATGCAGCCCAGGGTAAATGACACAGAGCTCAGCATGTAGACAGAAGGAGGCAGAATGAAGGCGAGAGCTGCTGGGGAACCAAAGAACCCTGCTTCACTCAGTGCTGGGATGGTCGTCAGGTGTATCCCCTTAGGGTCCATGTGTCGAAGCCTTGGTCCCTGGTCTGTGGTGTTTGGGGGGGTAGTGGACCCTCTAGGAGGTGGAGCCTAGTGGGAAGAAGTCGGGTCATTGTGATATTGGAAGCCTAGCTTCTTATCTCTCTGCTCCCATAATTTTTACACAATGAAAAGTTGAATACCGCAGTGAGGTAGCAGAAACCTGGGCTGAGACATGGAGTTGGCTCTGGGGACAGGGAATCTATGGCTTCATAAATGTGAGTGGTCTTCAGCAGATGAAGTCCCTGCCATTTCCTCTCTCACCCTTTGGCCAGCACAGTCTTGCTGCAAGAGAGGCTTGGATGCACCCTGTTCAATCCAGGAGGCTCTGTAGCTACAGTGGGGGGAGGGGGATAGGCATGGGACCTCAGGGGTCTTTCTACAGCACGGAGGGCCCTCCCATCTGTATCTGTAAACCACTCTGGGTGAGTGAGGATAACTCAAGGGATGGACAGTGGATGGCATAGATGGGCACCGATCAGCCAGGGAAGGAAAGTTAGGCAGGTGAATTCAAACAAGCTGGGGTTTAAGTCACGAGACTCTTTTCCCTACAGAAATTAGATGTCACAAGTTCAAGTACCCAGGAAAAGACAACAGCTGGGGCCAGGCAGAAGGAAATGGAAAGCGTTCCTTAAACATCTATGCCCAGCAGCACGAGTGCCACCCCACAGGCCTGGTGCCGTTTTCGGTTGCACGTCTGCTGCTGGCATTTACCACTGTGGCAGGCCACAGCACACGTGTCCACCGCCTCTCCTCTGCCGTGTGGAGCCACACACAGCGCTTTGCTGGAGCTCAGGGGCAGAGGACGCTCCATCATCTACGCTTGGAAACGGACAGCTTCTCAGCATGCACCCCAGACAACAAACCAGAAAGTCTCCAGCCTACAGGAAGGGATGGAAGGCTTGTCTGCCTCTTGTCCTGCTGAGACATTAAAAATGTACATCCCCACGCCTGCTGCATGAAGCCAGAGAGCTGCGCTTTCTCTCTGACCAGAGCTTGTTTCTCATGGAGCTGCTGACTGGCCTTTCACCCCAGGAACAATTGTCCACCTGGTGTCAGCACAGACGGCACTGTCTCAAGACTGAGTAAGGCATGCAATCCTGAACATTCCCCTTCTCCTGGGTGTGTCCTCAGGACGCAGCCCCTAAAGGGCCCAGGAAGCATAGACACATGGGTTCTTGTGCCCACACTGGCTGACCAGGAGGGAATAATCACCCAGGTCTGCTTCTAAGGGTATCCTTCAGGATTGCTGGCGACTTGCCCATCACTCTGTCATATGGGGAGAAGACTTTGTGGCCAGAGTCAACTATGTCCTGCCTTCTCTCTGGGAAGGTCAGAGGAGGTCAGAAGGGGGCCAGTGACCAACTAATCCACGCACGAGCTGTAACAATTGCTCATCCACCTGCCTGTCAAACATTTGTCAGAGCCCCTACCTGGAACCCTTTCCCTAGGAGACACGTACAAAGCCTGCATTGTGGTAGGAAGCTCAGGAGCAAATGGTCCCTGATGACTGGGTGTCCTACTGCCTGACCACAGACATCTTGTTCCTGTTCCATAAGACACTCTGAGCCTAGTCCCAAAGGGATGCAGAATTACCAGGTCAGCGGTGGCCCACACCATCCCTGGAGCTCATTTCATGACAGCAGCAGATGGAATAACGAAGTGTGGCTGCAGGGGGAGGGGGAGGGCCTTGTTTTGGAGCCACTGGGAGCTCAGCTCACTGCAGAGACGAAAAATGCCACCTAAGTGGCTCTGCCAGCTGCAAGCTGAGCCCTCAGCTATTGGGGTCTAAGACAGAGGGGTTTCAGACCACACTCCTTGAGCTACTGGGGCCTCGGGCTCAGAGCAGCCCAGAGGGCCTCAGGGACCCCTGGCAATCTGAAGCCTTCTGGGATGAGGCTCAGAGTGTCTTGTGGGTCAGGGGCAGGTTGCCTGTGGTCATCACGGATCCATTTGCTCTCAGTCATCCTGCCACAGCTCCCACTGTCCGTGGACCTTT
>PVHP010019383.1:0-31890 GCA_004024765.1 Zapus hudsonius
GTATTTTTCAGAAGGCGCCCAGAGAGCTGTGGCTCTTCCAACCCTACCAATGAGCTGCAGGCCAATAACTATCTTCCTGGCAAGAGATGGCGCCACCCCAGACCTACTGTGGAGGATCCACGTAGAACCCTGCAGGCAGTGATGGGATAAGCAAGAGACATATAATTACAGCCAATTGGTCAACCCAGGAGGAACCAGCAACACAGACACCAAAGATTCTAAACACATCCTCAAACAGAAGTACAGAGGCCCCTAAGGCCTCAACAACAAAGCAACCTTAATACTCACCCACGGTGACTCAGGGAACTGAGCGGAAGAGGGGGCAGAAAGCTTGTAAGAGCTATGGTGGGGGAGAATATCTAGAGACATTGCCCACCTCAGTAACAACATGCAAAGGGGGGTGGAACTGGGTTGACTCCTAGGCTAGTCACAACCCCTTACCCCATGGACTGATCCAGACTGCCCACAGAGGAGGACATCCAACTGACCGGGGACAGGGTAGAGGGAAATAGGGGATTGGGAGACATCAACACGTTAATCCCTTATTAAGTGTATCTAAGTATGAATAATAAAAAAATAAAAAATAATAAAGTCCTCATAATTTTAGTACCACTGTGAGTTGTGAGGTGAATCACAAAGAGATCACTCACTATATTTCCTGTGGAACTGAGTGAGTTATTGGTTAAGTTCCCAGAATAACCCAACCAGTATCCAGATACTAACTAGGGGAGACTGACTAGATGATCAGTATCCAGATATTTCCTATCATGAACATAATCATAAATGCTAGAGAAGATTTCTGTTAAAATATATTAACATATTATTAGCCTTGTTTAAATTTGATTATTTGCACTAAATCAATGGAAGTGCTATTTGTAGTGTTTCAAACTAATCCATGTAACGTAGTTAAAAATGATCTTTAAAAGCATTCATTTATATTTAATTTCTTTTTTATAGTAATAAGTATATTCTAAAAATATTTAAAGGTGAGAAATACTTCAATACTTTGCTTAAAATATTCTAGATCTTTTACAGAAGTTATAAGCAAAAAGGAGTTAGAAAAACTATTTCTTATTCTTCTTAAGAATACATCAGATAGCCATTACTATAGTTATGTACTTATTTATATGATGTGTGTGTGTTTATGGGCGTGTGCATGACACCATGCATGTTTGAAGGTCTGAGGAAAACCTCAGAGTGTTTGTCTTCTTCCACCCTGCTTAGACAGGTACTCTCTTTTTTTATTCTGCTAGTTAGTCCACAAGCTTATAAATTTTCCTGGCTCTGCTTCCCATTCAAGCAGTGGTATTAGGATCACAGATGAAGATGCCACTTTGCATCCAGTTTTATATGGATGCTGGGGGATTGAACCCCAGGCAGGTAAGCTTGTAAGAAAATGCCTTTAACAGCTGAGTCATCTACCCACCCACTTACTTATTTTTGAGGTGTTCAGGGGCCTGGGGCCTTGACTGTGTTAAGTACCACTGAGCTATATCCTCAGCCTATAGGCAGTTACTTTAAATAAAAACAGTAAAAAAACAATCTACAAACTGATGCAAAAACACATATGATCTGCATCTAAAAACATATAGACATAGAAGCCAACCACAGTCTCCTCTATTGTGTGGCATCTGTTCCTTCAGCTAGGCTGAAGAAGGATTTTTCTTTAATGCTTATGGTATAATCAAAGACAAAAATCTGGGCACTGGGGGAAATAACTGGATGTTTTCTGGGGCTCTAGGTCAGCTCAGCCATCCTAACATGGACTAAGAAGAAACTAGTACTCACTAGAGATATAAACTGGGATTTGGAGCAAAAGCTCAAGTTAATGACATTTGTTGAATAGGGAAGAAAAAGATAGTTTTGGTGTGTCCTAAATTCCCAAGCACTGACACATGAGCACTTGAATGATGTGAACAGAGTATCTCTATGTGAAGACTCTGTGATGGTTATGCATGAGAAGACTTAAGCCAGTGTCACATATTTCACAGTGTCACATACTTAACAGGAAAAGTTAAAAGTATCTAACTTCATACCTTTCGGGTTTTCATTATATTCACAAATAGCCCGTTTGGCTAGTATTTCTTCCTATAAACAATGAAGAAAAAGGCCAAAAAACTTATTTGTATTCTGTTATGAAACTTAAGATTTTTAAAAATATTTTTATTTATTTGCAAGCATATATATATATATATATATATATATATATGAGAGACAGACAGAGAGAATGGACACACCAGGACCTCCAGCTGCTGCAAACCACTTTGTGTATCTGGCTTCACATGGGTACTGGGGAGTTGGACCCGGCTTGTTAAGTCTTACCAATGAGCCTGAAAACTTAGATTTTTAAATAGGGTGTTGCAGTTACTTTTTCATTGCTGGGACAAAAACTTGACTAGAAACAGCTCATTTTAGGTTTATAGAATCAAGGGGAAGTTCCATCATGGCAGAAGAAGCTGGCTCACTTACACAGGTCCACAGCAGAGAGATACTACCAATAGCCAGCAAACACTAACACCAAGAGCTCAAACCTGGCCCTCTACACTTAGTAGGACTGGACTACAAGATCTGCTCCCAGTGGTACCTCTTCCAGCCAGCTGCAGGCTAATTAAGTATGAAGCTAATACTTGAGACTATGGGGACATACCTTCACAGTCAGACCACCACACAGGGTTCCAGAGCCTGTCTTTAGTTAAAAAATAAAGCATTCACTCTGTACAAGACTCTTGTTTCTTATTCAAACTCACTCTTTTTCCTCTAACATAAACAACTACTGAAACATATTTGGATTTTTGTGTATTTTAAATGTATGTATTGATTTTGTGTTTATGTATTTGTTCTTTTTTTTGTGAGACAAGTTTTTAGGTATCTTAGGCTAGTCTCCAACTTGCTTTGTACTCAAAGAACTTTTTATTCTCCTGACCCCACTTCCCTAGGATTATAAGGCATGCACCACCGTGTTTGCCTGTGTACCTGTATTTTTAATTTAAAAAATGTTATTGCAGTATGGAAGTCATTCTCTACTTTTAGTCCTTCTGTTTTTGAAACTCCTTGTACAGAGTAAAAATGAGCATTATTACATCAATTAGAAGCCATGACTCAGTGTTTTGCATGAGAAAGCTAAAAAGTAAACATGAATGTAACAGTGGGTTTCAGAATTCTACATCTAAGAAATTAATCCAGTGTACTATTAGCAAACACAACTTCAAACCTACTGACCCTCTCCTACTCAGGTCACTGCCAGGTCAAACTACCAAACACAACCTATGTTGATACACTCTTAGCTCCTTTTCCAGATACTGTGCTTTCTTAGTCACCTCCTCCATCTGTGAAGACCTGATCACAAACTCAAATAATTATGTGATCGACTTTCCTTTGTCCATATGCTTTTGCATACACATGGATTTATATGCATATAAACATCCATTTCTGCCACCAGAACCCGGGCTCATAACTGCATCATTAGAATTTCAAAGTCAGATGCCCACCTTTCTGTTTCATTTCCCAGCAATAAACCATCTTGGCCCATATCAGCTGACTTCCCCCATATGGGGAATAAAATGCTACCTAGCAGTATGAAAAGTGTGAAAAAGACCAGGCTTGCTTGATTCCATACATTAGCCAAACTTTTTCTGGCACATGAATGAAGTTATTCATAGAAAAATCTGCTCTCTTAGGAAACTGTAATCTTTCCTCTGCCTTCTCTTAGGCAGTTATCTAGGACATAAGCACCTAACATCATACCTGGTCAATGCTTTTAGCTGAACAAGCAGTCAAAACTTCTGGCCCTTCTCTTTTATGAGTGTCACCTTTAGGTACACTTTTATTTCCTTCAGTCTTTTTCTTATCTTCCAGATTTTTGTCAATAAATTGTTCATTGATGTTTCCTGGTTCTGCTATTTCAGTTTCTGACACGTTCTTATCCTGTGACAAGATTAATCATAGGAGTAATATTTTACTTTAAAAATAGATATTGGATATTGTTTTTATAATTTATACCATCTCAAATCACAATGTACTTTTGAAACACATTTAGAAAGTAAGTAAATAAAATACTGTATAATTAATCCATGCTGAATATCAAGGCACTCTCTTACTTCAGATTTTATGCAGGCTGCTCTATTTCACTGCCTAGGATTTCCAAAATTCTCTTAGTAACTATGATAAGGATAAACTAGAAAATATTAAATACATTTTCTTGATGATCTCTAAAGAGTGCTCTTAAACTTAAGAGACATTTTAAAGCTATTTATTTTAGTATTGTACCATACCATTATCTATGTATTACGCTCATTTTCTAAAACACAGAGATTTAGAATACTTACATAGGCACAATTTACTAATATTTACAAAAGATAAGAATAACTATTTACACTTTGGGAAAAATATAAATGCCATAGGCAGTTTAAATGCATTGATCTTGTTAATTAAAATCAGAAGAAAGCTAGGAATGGTGATACATGCTTGTAATACATGCATTTAGGGAGCTATGGAAGGAGGGTTAGTAATTTGAAGTGAGCCTAGCCTACAATAGGATCTCTAGACCAACCTGGGCTACAGTGAAATTAAAAAACAAACCCCCCCCCAAAAAAAAGAGGAGGACATATCAGCCCAAAACAAAACTTGGCTTACTGGCTACTGACCAGCTAATCTAAATTAGAAACTATCCCATCTATGGATTTGATAGACCTAAAGTAAATGATGTAATGCTTATTGAGTATAGGCAAAAATATTAATTTTATGCTTTTATTCCACTTATTTGGAGTTAGGAAGAGTTAACTCGAGGTAGCTACTATATACCTATGACTTCTAAAGCTAGACTTTATTTTAAGGGCTGATTTTCCTCTAAATGGATTGCAGTATCTATCATATTTACCAAGATGCACAGTAAATATAACAAACACTATTAGGGATAATTTTATTTTGAAAGGAAATAGAAGATGGAAGACTTGTGGGTCACACACACACACACACACACACACACACACACAAACATTTAAAAGGCTAACTACACGGAATGGTCCTGAAATAGGAATTTCAGTCTGCCACTGTTTCGGAGTCAGTGAGCTGTGCTCCTAGCATAATCCTTACCGGATACTGTGCTATTTGGGTCAACTCCAATCTGGCTCATTAACTGAGGCATTAACGTCATCACAGAATATCATGCTATTATAAGAACAAGCTTGGAGTTTTTAACCTTATTTTTAGAAATGAGCACAATATACATATCTTATAATGAACTATAATTTTACTCAACTAGTATAATCTGTAACAATAGACAATACAATAGAAAATTGTATTTTTCACTAAAGCATCAACTATAGTTCTTTGAACTTGCTAAGCATATTTACAACTATTCTACACACATCTAGACACAACTACTTTAAACCACAGAAACACTTATCTTCAAATTAAAATAACTTAGGAGAAATTGGCAGAATACTGTCATTTCATAAAAAGAAAGGTAAAGTTTAAGTATATTCTTGAAAGTCGAACCATAGAGATGTAAAGAACTAGTCTGGGATAATCAAAATGGTCTTATTTTAGGACTATAGTAGAGAAGTGAATGGGCTTCACTACCTACAACAGGACCCTTGTTTCATTGGCCAGAGAGCGCAAAGTGAACTATAGTCTTTGGTCTGGACCAGGGCAACACTTTTTTTAAAAGTTTATTATTGGGAATATGAAGGAACTCAATGTTCCTTGTGAAGTTTCAGTTTGTTTAAGAACAGAATAACAAGAATGGTCTTGAAACTGTGAAAAAAAATTACATTGCATTCTTTATGCTTACAGCATAGTAGCTACAATAGGTACCATGGAGGAGGAGATGGGAAGAGATTAGAAAAGGGTTATAGAAGAGCTTCTGAGATGATACTGGTTTTCATTGTTTTAATGAGGGTTTGAGATGAGTGTGTCCAAAAAGAAAACATATACTATGCTATATGAGATATACACATTTCTGCATTTTGAAAGTAAAAAGCCCTCAAAGCCACACGACCATAAAATTAGTGCTACAATTTTGGATTCATGACAAGCTTCATCATATAGGATAGAGAAAAACTTCAAGCTCAGTCATTAGGGAATATAAGTCTGGCTATATCAGACAGGTAAATCTATATTTTGAATTTCAATTTCCAGCTTTTTTACGATAAGGAAAGTCTAACTTTAAGTTAATGCTTTAACTAAACTATAAATCACCAAGGCAGTCATTAGGAATGCGAAGTACATTAAATGCAAAGGTCTACTAACCAGTTTTCTCAAAAAGCCAGGAAACATTTGTAAAATATAAAATCTGCTCATATTTTAATATTTAACAACACTTCAGAAATCACTATAGGTCTGTAAGTGTGCTCCAACCTAAAGAAACATATAGGTCAGAGCACACTCATTAGCTATCAGTTGTGATATACCACATGAACATGTTAGTGACTTGGGCATTCCTGAGTGTTCTTTTGTACCTGACTTGGTGTGATAATACAGGATAATTAGTATGATACAAATTATAATATATTGAGTGCCTATGTCTCCTATGTATTAAGTAGATTATCAAAAGATTCCTGTTTAATAAAAAGATGGAATATGATTCACAAAGGTAAATAACCAAAATACAACATGTCTTTCCTAGTCAGTAGTAATCAGTGGAGGGCTAAAGTTTGATTTCAAGATTATTGGACTATAGACTCCCAACTGTGCCTAAAAATTTGAAAATCATAATATTATTGAATTTTATTTTTGGTATCATGACTGCCCATCAAGAAAATCCTATTCTTATATGTTATTGCTTGTATCAACAGCAAATAAATGTTTAGAGTATTTTCTCTAAAGTATCCATGTCTGTAGGTTATACATTTCCCTTCCTAAATTTAGGACAGTGCCAGCAGTGCTGCTTAATATTTATTTTTCAAAATAAAGTTCAGAGCTGGGCATGGTGGCTCACGCCTTTAATCCCAGCACTCTGGAGGCAGAGATAGGAGGATGCCATGAATTTGAGGTCACCCTGAGGCTACATACTGAATTCCAGGTAAGCCTGAGCTAGAGTGAGACCCCCCATATATATATATATATATATATATATATATATATACTGAATTCTGAATTCACATATATATATATATATTTTTTTCTGATTCTATTTCTCTGCAAGGCTGAGTTCCTGAAGCTTAAATTTTGCTATCAGTGTGGGTTCTGTCCCTAGCCCTCCATTAGGCTCTCTCTTAGAGACTCTCTCTTTATCCATTTATCTTCCCTAAAACCTTGTCTTGGCATCATGTTCCTCGTGAGAGTCCTCTAATTTCTCAACCCCCTCTTTACTTACTGATATGTTCTCTAATCCTATCTTCTGTGCTCTTTCACACCTGGAATGCTTCCTTTCATTCAAATCCAGTCTTAACTATATGTGTAAACTGTCAATACCCAGGAATTTCGGTTGAGCTATAGACCCATATACCTGCCTACTGAACATTTCCTGGAGACCATCTAAAATTCAGTCCAAAATGGCCTCCCCTAACCGTTCCTACTTCCCAATTCTCAATATTGGTGATTAGCACTCTATCTACTTACTAATACCTCTAAGCCAGACTCAAGAAAGGTATCATTTCCCCCTTCCTACCAGGCACATCTTTTCTATACGCTTTCCAGCTTATGGCACTAAGTTGAAGCTAAATATCTTTCCCCGATACATTCCCCATGTCTTCACCCTCAACACACTAACCCAGGCCCTTTTCATTATTTCTGCCTAGTCTGCTGTAACTGCCTCCTAAATGGGATCCCTGACATTCATACTGTCTCCCTCAAATCTATTCTTTATATTGCTGCTAGAATAATCTTACAAGACCTCAAAGTGGTCAATTTATTCTTTTTTTTAACATTGCTTATAAATGGATAAGGCCATCTGGCCCTCTATTTAAGACCAAGGCAAAAATACTCTAGGCTGCAGTAACCCCCAAACACTCTTAAGACTCTCATCAGCCTTGGAAAGCTGCTATCTCCTTGACCTCTACGCCTGGTTAAATTCTGCTTGACATGGCTCAGTTCTAGTCTCCCTCCTTGCTTGTTGGAAGTCTATTTTCAAACCACTTTGTCCTGTGGCAGCTGAAGTTATATTCCACAATACTCTAATGTACTAGTTAATTCACTGTTCAGTTTATGCAATTCCTTGGAATCAGGGGCCATATGTTACTCTGCAATCCAAGGCAAAAGAAAATCCTTTCCTTATTATTAATTAGGGAACTTATTGTAAGCAAAACATAAATGTATTTTGGGTCATTTACTAAGGACAACGAGGTGACAAACAAACAATATTTTTAAATAGCTACTGTAGAGCTGCCTTAATGTTCCCAGATATTCTTTAGAGAAGTATACACCTAAGTATATACCTAAAGCTAAAAGGATCCTGGAGGTGGATTACAGCCTGTCCCCACTTGCTAAGGCCTACTTGACTTGGGAAAGACTCTATTCATGCAATATCACACTGGATTTCCACAATGAAAGCAATGAAAGAAAATAAGAGCACATTCCTTCATATATATATATATATATATATATATATATATATATATATATATATATAGTGTATAGGTAGTTGATCACCACAGTATATTAATAAAAGACATTTCAGGGACACTCACCTTGAAAGCTGCAGTTTAGCAGCTGTAGATGCTCTCTGTGGGACTGCTTTGCAGCTTACCTGAATTTTTTTTTTCTGCCAAAGTCTTCATTAGAAAACTGTAACTATGGATTCTCCATGTAAAACTCATAATTCAAACAATAATATTTAGTGGTAAATTCTAGTAAAAGCTTGAGCAATCAGCAAATTTAAGACAGTAACATATTCACACGGGGTGTTGTGTCACATGCCTATAATCCCAGAACCAGAGAGATGGAGGCAAGAGTATCAGGAGTCCAAGGCCATGCTAGGTTATATTGTGAGTTTGGGAATACACCAGACCCTATCTCAAAATAAATAAATAAAACAAGAAATAGCTTTTTTAATTTATGTAACCAATCAACCATTAAGTCATGAAGGATAAAAATAGTCTCATCCTTTACTTACCTTTATTTTTGTCCTAAGAAACATGTTCGTACATATGTCAATAATTTCCACTAATGAAAGTTTGTTATTTCATCCCTCACCTCATCATACCACTGTCCATCAACAAATTCCTGTCCATAAACTTTAGAGGTTATTAAGCATCCCACACCTGTGATTAAGTATGTGCTAAATGAGCAGTGGTCATTGAAAGCTGATATGCTATGCTCAAGATCATTGCTTATTGCAATATAACTGCTAGTTTCCTTGAAGGTTGAACAATTTTGGTCACAAGACTTGAGTTTTTTGTAATTGAGTAAAATGAAAATCAAAAATCCTGTTTCTGACCAAGTTGGTTCATAAAGAAAAGCTGGTGTGCCTACAAAATCATGTAGGTCACTGACTCTAATTCTGTATATTTCCAGATGAAGAAACTGATACCTGCATGCAAAAGTGAAGAAAGTGGCCCAAGTCCATACATACAACTTTAAAAAAAAATAAAGACAGAAGCAGGACCCTGGACTTAAAGTGACTATACAAGAGCTCTTTTAACCATAATTTATAGGAACTACTTCTTCAAAACAACACTCAAGGAAATGCAAAGAAACTGGTAAGAAATCCTGTTTGAAAGTGGACATCTAGACCAGTTCAAATAGTGAGATGGGCACACTTTAGAACATGACTTCAGTGCTGTTGGCCAATTCTCATTAGTTGAAGATAAATGTCCCTATACTTAACATTAGTAACTTCTATTTGAGAGTTTCTCATTTTGCTGGAGTTCCTTTATGAAGTTCCTGTATGAACTTTATGTCTGCTATCTGTCTTAATTATTTTAAGCCAATTTTCAAATAATATTTGGCACATACACTTCATCACAGTATTAATTTTATTCTATAAGCACTTAGTGGATATGGTAGAATTTGGCCAAGGACTGAAATGTCAAATTAATGTAAAGCTTTTCAATACAACCTAAAGCAGAAGTACATAGGCCCCTAAGACCTCAACAATAAAGCAGCCTTAATACTCACCCACCATTACTCAGGGAACTGAGCAGAAGAGGGGGTGGAAAGAATGTAAGAGCCATGGTGGGGGAGACTATCCAGAGACATGGCCCCCCTCAGTAACAACATACAAAGGGGGGTGGAACCAGGTTAACTCCTAGGCTATCCATAACCTCCTACCCCATGAACTGACCCAGTTTGCCCAAGGAGGATGTCATGGTTTGATCCAGGTGTCCCCCACAAACAATTGAATGTGTTCTGATAGATCCATCCTCAGCTGATGGCAGTTTGGGTTTTACAACCTCGATGAAGCTGTGTTGTTGGGGGCGGGCTTATGGGGTTATAAGCCAGCTTCTCCTTGCCAGTATGTGGCACACCTTCCTGCCGCTGTTTGCAGTGCTGTGGCAGAGGTGATGTCCACCCCTCTGCTCATGCCATCATTTGTCCTGCCAGGATGGAGTCTCCCCTTGAGTCCGTAAGCCAAATAAACCCATTCCTCCACAAGCCACTCTTGTTTGGATTCTTTCTGCGCAGCAACTAGAAAGCTGACTGCAACAGAGGAGGATACCCGGCTGGTTGGGGACAGGGAAGAGGGAAATTGGGGAACTGGGTACACCAACACATTATTTCCTCATTCAGTATATGTAAATATGAATAATAAATATATATTTTATAAAACAAGAAAAAATTAATATATTTAGTTTATTATGGAAAGCTACTTTGTATCTTTGTAGCAATATATATTTTTTGATTGCTCACAGAAAATTGTTTACTTTCTTTAATTCTATTCTTATATTTTTTCTCACTCACAAAGACTCAAAATTGCAAAGAATTCCACTATGAAAAATTCACAGAAGTCTATCATAAAATTATCCTTGATAAAAGTATAAATCCCTCATGTCTAAGATATGGAAGGTCCTGGGAATAGAAATCAGTTGAAAAGATAACTGAGAACATATGACAGTCAAGCAAATTAGCTATATTATATAAATTTAGTAGAACCTAGTTTCTCTTAAATCAAATATCTATCAGACATCTTTTTACAAACGATAATGACTATACACATTTAATCTTTATTTTACTTGAAACATTTTCATATGCAACAGGTACTGAGAATTACAGAACAGTCAAATAAAAATACATTGAGGACACAACAAATACTGGGAGTGAAATCTCTGACAGAGTTAAAAGTAAGGAATTATAGAAGTTTAGAAACACAGAATTACAGAAGACGAGACATTAAAGTTATAAGAGTAGAAATGAGTATTTTATGAAGAATAAACTTTAAGGCATAAACTTTTACTTCAAATTCTCCTGAAAATATCACAATAAAGCATTTGGCCAACAATAATAAAAAGAACTAAGAATCATCTCCTTCACTTCATTTTACATATGAGGAAAATGAGATCCACCAGGTAACTTTGCCGGGCTGATAATTACCTAAATTTCTAAGTTCTTCTACATTATAGATTTAAATTGACTACTATTTCATTAGATAGCCTGACATCTGCCTAGGCAGCAACTCAAAGACCTCACATGATAAGGATCTAAGGATAGAAATTAGCTGTAACTTTGGAAATTTTTATGAAAAAGACATAAAATAACAAAACTATTTATTTAAAATGTGAATCCCTCATTTTAGTTTTAAAATATCTATTTTTATAAAAATTATTCTGTGTGGTAAACTATAACCAAGGATGGAAAAATATAGCATAATAGTTATTAAAGAGCTTTGTTATGATAGCTCTTAAGGATTTACATATACCATTGTGAATTAATTGATTTTCATATATACATACATACATATACTTTGCTTCTAGTACATAAATCTGTCTGTCATTAATGAGGAATATACAATGTGAACTATCTCATATGACATTCTTATATTTTCTAATTATGGACTTGTAATCAGGAGAAAAACACAAGGAGATATCAATTTAAGAGAAATAAAGATTTGCCACTGTCTCCTTTGACACCTTTGCACAAATGACATTAGTAACTTTTTTTTAACTACATATAGTATGGCCATGATACAAAATCAGTTGAATAAAATGCAATTGAGTATAGCTATTATGTGCAAGATACTCAAATTATTTAGCTGGCAATGATCAGGACAAATTTAAATTATGCTACTTCAATTCCAAATAAAGTGGTAACACATTATTCCAGAATTTTTTAGAACTTAAAGTCCCACTCTCTAAAAGTCGTTTTGACCTCGCTGGAAATTTATCCTTCTGTTCTTTCCCTTCTCTCTCTGGATCAGTAGTAGAATTCTTTTGATATGATCTAAGTTTTTCATATTTCAGAGATCCTTTTATTTTACTCACATTTTTGGACATTTTTCTGTCATCCTGCCTTTTATTTTCATACTGTCTTTCATCTGACTCATGGTATTTCCCTTCACTGTCTGCCACTTCTTCCTCATTTGCTTTTCCACTCCTTCCATTTTCTTCACCCTCTCTTTCATCCACCTCCTCCTCTCTGTCTTCACCTTCTTCCTCTCCTCCCACTCTTTCCTCAATCTCCTCCTCTCTGTCTTCCCCTTCTTCTTCCTCTCTATACTCTACCTCCTCCTCTCTGTCATCCCCTTCTTCTTCTCCCACTCTTTCATCCACCTCCTCCTCTCTGTCTTTACCTTCTTCTTCCTCTTCTCCCACTCTTTCCTCCATCTCCTCCACTCTGTCTTCCTCTTCTTCTGCTTCACCCTCTCTTTCCTCTACCTCCTCCTCTCTGTCTTCAACTTCTTCCTCTTCATCCTCACTTTCCTCCATATCCTCCTCTCTGTCTTCACCTTCTTCTTCCTCTCTTTCCTCTACCTCCTCTCTGTAGTCCCCTTCTTCTTCTTTTCCCACTCTTTCCTCTACCTCCTCCTCTCTGTCTTCTCCTTCATCTTGTTCCTCTCCCCCCCCTCTTTCCTCCAATTCTTTCTCCCTTTCTTCCTCTTCTTCACCCTCTTCTACCTCCTCTTCCCCCTCTTCTTCATCTACTTCCTCCTCTTCTTCTTCCTCTTCACCTTCTTCTTCCCCCTCTCTTTCCTCTACCTCACTTTCATCCTCTTCTTCCTCCTCACTTTCCCCAAGCTCCTCTCTTTGTTCTCCTACTTCTTTTCCTTCATCTTCTTCCTCTCTTTCTTCCACTTCCTCCTCTTCATCTTCTTCCTCCTCTTTTGCCTTTCTTTGCATCTCCTCTTCTCCTTCCCCTTCATCTTCCTTCTTTCCTGCCATACTTCCCTCTTCCTCTTCTCCTGCCCAATATCCTCCCTCCATTCCTTCATTTTCTTCCTTCCCCTCTTCTCCTTCACCCTTTCCTTCCTTTCTCTTTCTTTTTTCTTCTTCCCCCTCCATTTCCTCTCTTTCTCCTCTAGTTTTTTCATATTCTTCTCCTTCTCCTTCCACCCTTTCCCCCTCTTCTTCCTCCTTATATCCCTCCCCCTCTTCCCCTTTCAATTCTTCTTTTTCCTTACTTCTTTCTACGTCTTTCCTATCTCCTTCATTTTTTCTTCCCTCCCCATTCTCTTCCTCATTTTGTTCTGATGTTTCTTCTTCCCATTCCTCTTCTGCTCTTTCTCCCTTTTCTTCTTCCTTTACTTTGTCATTCCCTTCCCTTTCCTTTACCCTTTCATTTATTTCTTCCTGGTGGCCTTTAACTCTCTTTTTCTTCTCTTCCTGCTCCCATCTTTTCTCCCATTCTTCCTCCTCTTCTAGGACTTTATCTTCCTTACCTGGGCTCTGCCTTTCTCCTTTACTCTTATTTTTCTCCCCCTTCTTCTCTGTCTTTTCCCACTGTTCCAGTCCTGAACTCCCCTCCTCAAATATTTGATCCTCTCCACCCTCAGGCCCATCCTGAACCTCTCCCTCTGAACCTCCCTTACTTTCACTCACCTCTGCATTATCTGTAAGGACAAGCGATGAGGTTTCTGCTGTTTCTTCTTTTATTCCTTCTGGAACCTTCTGCTGTTGCTTACATGCCTGTACTCTTTTCCCTCCTGCAATTCTTTTTGAATCTTCTGCTCCTTTCAACTCCTCAGGTATTCCTGATAAGTGGTCATGCTTAACATCATGTAGTGAAATCAATTTGGATACGATGGGCTCACTTTTACTCTCCTGTTTAACACATTTTCTGCTGATCCACATGGAGGGATCGGTTTCCACATCATCATCTTCATCATTGTCACTGTCATTGTCATCATTGTTGTCATCTTTTTCTTCACTTCTAATGTCTATTGACTTGGTCTGCTTGATTTCGTTATCTTCGCCTTGCTGATTTAGGTTTTCATATTCCATATAACTGTCTGGTTCTTCTGTCAATTCTGTTTCACTGTCAACGATCATACTGTACTCACTACTTTTCTTTTCTTTATCAAAACTTTTACATTCTTCATCCTCAGAATTTAAATCTTTACCTGGTGACTCTTCAATAAATGGATCAGATTTTACATCTTCTGTGCTCTCTTCCCCTTTTCTTATACCTTTCATACCTGCCATTTCCATCAGATCAGTTAACTTTCCGGGGATTATTTCATCTTCATCACTGTCCTTGTCTGTTTCCTCTATCTGTAAATCTGTTTCAACAGTTTTGACCTGAGATCCAGTCTGGTCTGGTTCATCACTTATTACCTCATTTGAAAATGCTCCCATCAATTCAGGAGGCTGTATCTTGAAGATCCCTTCTGCTAAATATTGTTTGTATATTGTCCCTTCTTTATTTTTTGACATTTCTTCATATTCATAACTATCATCTTCAGTATAAGTTGCTTCTTGCATTAGTTTCTCAAATGAATCTTGTTTCTGTAAAGTCTTAGAAGTAATCATCACAGTACTATTATTAGTTTTCAAAGGTATCTTATTTCCTATAAATTACTACTATGATTTTATATTTACATCACAAACTAATGTATTCAAGTATCTGATGTATTTGTGTCTCTAGGCTGTGAAACTTCACTAATTTAATTTTATAAAATGTAATGGATTAGGTCTGGGAAGAAATTAATTACTTTTTTGCCAAAGAAATTATTAAAACAGGATAACAAACCTCTTTTACTCACTAAAGTAGGCCTGACAAAGCCTAAACTTATTAGGACTATGTGAAGAGTGAAACATATGTCAGCATGAAATTGGTTTCCATTTCTACTCATTCTAGGTCTATCCTTTAGAAAGTCTTTAAACCTGAAATTTCTTTTTAAAAGTACTGAAACAGGCCCAACTGCCACAACTTATTCTTAAATGCATGTGCCTTTCTTTCTGAATACATAATAAGACAACACAGAGGAGACCAAGACCAGAGTCGAAGAAAAGAGGGAGAAATGACACAGGAAAAATGACTACTTGATGTATAGTAATTCACAAGGGTGTCAACATTCATGGACCTGTGCAACTTATGTGTTAGAACAGTTCTCACTTATTCAAAGGCATGCTGTTACTCACCAATACTTCTCACTAATATAAAAGGCTAGCTGTAATTGTTTATAACATACTTTAAGATCTTCTTACATTTTATAGGCTGAGGATTAAAGGCTTTTTGATGTAACAAGGCGGCAAGGTAGTAGAAATAAAAATTAAATGTCTCCCATAGCATTATTCCCCCTCAATTTGCATTTCTGTTTCATTTGACAAATTTCCAAAATCCTCATTGTTTTAGCTCATTGTCTCTTAAAACCAGAAAAGAAAAATATTTTCAAGTAGGTCTGTATTTCTCTCAGGTTGTGGAAAAACCTCTTATCATTGTTATGCATTAAAGGTCTCATACATTAAATGTCTCATTAATTTCAAATGGTTTAATTCAATCATGCTTTTATGCTATCCCTTCCTTGATAAATCAAAGCTCAATTAAAAAACGCCAAAATGACGAAATGTTTACTAGCAAATATATTCACTAAAATCACAAAATTTAGAGTTTGGAAAATATGAATATGATCAAGTAAATTCAGCATAGTGACTCGCTCAAAATCATACAAAACCAAAATCAAGAGCTCCATCCTGATAAATAAATAGTACCCCCTTCCTAATAATTAAGAACTACTGTAATAATATACTGTTGGAGAGAAAAGAATGATAAATTAACTGGGTAACCCAAAAGGCAAATTCCAGCAATAAAATTCTATTGTTTCTGTTGTATCATTGAAAATACATATCAATGAACAAGCCAAATGGCTTGTTTTCCTGTGTTTAAAATTTCAATACAGTGAATGATTACCTTTTGTGTTCTTTCGAAAAACCTTTCAAAGAACAGTAAATTAAAACTACTCTTATCCACCATAATAATAACAAATATCCATATTATACCTTTTGTTTTTGAATTGGTGAAAATTGTAATGATTTCTCACTGGAACTCTGGGTCATCATGTGTGTCTGTAAATAAATATATATGTTTTAGAAAGAATGAAGATGTTATATGATTATATATGCATATATATATATTCTAAGAATAAATATGTATAATTTAATTCAGATATTAGTATGATCTATTCATAATTGCCATACAAATCATGCCAAAATAGACATTAATTTCATACTATTTGAATTAAACCTAAATAAAATTTGTTTAAAAAATTAACAAACAAAAAATTAATAAACAGACTTGAGCAAAGCAACAGGACCTACTAGTCCTGACTATAGATGGATGACTATAGGAGAGTCCTGAAATACAACAGTGGAGAGGCACAAAGTCAGAGAAAGTGAGAATGTTACGATAGTATAATGGGGAAATGGCAGCTTGGAAGACAGAAGCAGTACCCCAGGAAGGAACAGGTGAGAGAGAGCCCAGGTGAGTTCTGTAGGTCATAATATGGTATTTGGGATTTATGGAAATCCCTGGCTTGGGTAAACATGCTTCTAAGCTTAGCCGTTGTGGACATATTTTTAAACAAAACTTTTATTTATTCCAAAAATAATGGGTCTCATTATGAATGGTATTTTCATACATGTACTTCAGTCTTATCCCTCTATCACCATCTCTCCTTCATTTGCCCTCCTCCTCCCAAATATTCTCCCTTCTACTTTTCTGACTATTTTTCTTTTAAATCTAGATTCTGCAGATGAGACAAAACAGGAGATATTTTGCTGGGTCTGTGGGCCTATATTAATCTTCCTCTGAATGGCGGCACCAATTATCAATCACCAATCAGCTTTAGCCATAAAACTTACACTGTTAAGTTGGGCAAGAAAAACAATCTAAATAGATAAAAGTCCTGGAATCTGCACAGTGACCTGGTTCCAGAAGACTTCTTCACAGTCCACAGCCTGTTCTCTTAATACTATGACTGGGAGCCATCTTGAGTAGGTCTTATTGACTGAGTTTATTGTTTGCCTTGAGAATCAAAGGCTCCTTTCATTTTCCTATATTAGTATATTGCCTCAGGCAATAGTGTTTCACTAGCCCACTTAGGCATAGAGTGTCAGTCTGGCCCAAGGGACAGATTCTGACAAAATCCCCCTAAGAGCTATGCTAAGGGGAAAAGAAGGTGCTTTCAATAAAAATCAGAAGTTTAGGAATACAAATGTCAGAAGCTGGAGGAGCCAACATTTGTGCTGATTTTGCCTGACAGCCAATACTGAGAGTATGGGGAAGGTGAGTTCCTCGGGCTGCAACATTGTACACACAGTGTGAAAACCACTAAGTAACCATATGATTACACCATAAAGTTCAACTGGAATTAAACTCAGCAATACACAAAAAAACCCTGATACATTAAGACATATCCTCAGAAAAAGGTTAGTTATTAAGGAAGATCTCACATAAAAGTGTACGACATATCCATCCCTTCGAAAGTGCAAATCTCATCACAGAAATATAAGAAAAATGAAAAGACAAGGCAATATAACACCTCCTAAAGTGTTATTGAAGTGTTATTCAATACTAACAAATTCCCAGATTAGTAAAGAATTCAAAAGAATGATAAAACTCAATGAAAACGAATGAACATATAAATGAATTAAAGAAGAAAATATAGGATATGAAATAACATTTCAATTAAGAGAGATTTTTAAAAAAAGATTCAAGTAGAATTTTCAAATGAAAACTCATTAATTCAGACCCCCCCCCAAAAAAAGCTGAAAACTGCAATAGACTAACTTTGTAAAGTAGATCAAGCAGAACATAGAATATCAAAATTTCAAAATGACTCTTCCACAATATTATATTCTGGCAGCAATACAGAAAAAATTAAGACAAATAGATCTGTGAAACACCATTAAAGGAGTAAACATCCATATACATGGCATAGCAGAGGAATAATTGACATAGGTGAAGACATAAGTAACTTATTTAGTGAAATAATGGCATAAAATATCCCACATCCCAGGAAAGACAGATATATAGGTATAGTAGGCATTTACAACTCCAAATAGACATGACCAAAAAAGCATCTCTCCATGACATAATTAAATTAATAAAAGTATAGAAGAAAGAACATTAAATGCTAGAAGAAAAGAACATATTGTGGCTCATGTGTATAATTCCAGCATTCAGGATGTGGAGGCAGGCAAATCATCATGAGTTCAAGACAAGTTTGGACTACATAGAGAGATTCAAGGAAGATTGGGCAACATAGAACCTGCCTCAAACAAACAAATAAACAAATACACCCAAACTAGCTGTAAGAGAGAAGCACCAAGTCATATCTATAGATAAATCACAATAGAATAACAGATGATTTCTCACCAGAAACTCTAAAAGCCAGAAAAAAAAATACACGGAAGGCATGTATTTAAAAATCATGAAAATGAAAGAAAAAAATGTTAATTAAGATTATTATACCCAGCAAAATTATCCTTCAGAATTGAAGGGAAAATGTTCATTTCCCAAGGTAAGCATAAACTAAGGGAAACTATTACTAGACCACCATATTACCAAAGATATTTAAGGGAATCCTATACAAAAAAAAAAAAAAAACCCCACAGGGAGAAAGACAAATATAATCATGAGAACTTGGAAAAGATAAATCGCAAGTACAGATATACATATGAGAAAAAGGAAAGAAAAAATATTATCAGTATATTTAACCATCAATTATAAAATAAAATTCCAAAAAAAGATAAAATTCCAAGAGAGGAAGATAAGAACAGAAAAATTAAATGGGATATGAGGAGAGACTTTTTTGTTGTTGTTTTTGAGGAAGGGTATCACTCTAGCCCAGGCTGACCTGGAACTCACTATGCAGTCAAGACTGTTCTGGAATGCATGTTGCTCTTCCTACCTCAGCCTCCTGAGTGCTCAAATTAAAGGCATGCACCACCATGCCTAACTACAAAAGGTATATGAATGTAAGCAGGAGTGTGTGTGTGTGTGTGTATTTATGAATATATGTATATCTAACAAAATAGACTTTAAGTCAAAAATAGAAAAGGTCACTAAATATTGATCAAGGTAACAATTTACCAGTGAGTTATATTATAAATCCATATTCATTATGTACAGCACTCAAGTTTATAAAACAAATATTATTAGATATAAAGGGAAGGATAGGCTCCAATATAACAACAGTGGTGAATTTGATACCCTATTCTCAACCAGGCCAAAAAAAAATCAACATAGAAACTTTAGAGATAAATTATACTACAGATCAAATGGACTGGTATCAAAAGATATCCATAGAACATTCCATTCAACACAAGCTATGGAGATGGCTCAGTGGTTAAAGTGCTTCTTGCAAAACCTGTAAGCTTGGATTCAATTCCCAAAACACTCACAAAAATCAGATGCAAAAAGTAGCGCAAACACCTAGCATTAATTTGCATTGGCAACAGGCCCTGAGAGGGACAAGGACACACACACAGACACACACAGACACACAGACACACAGACACACACACACACACACACACACACACACACACACACACACACACACACACACACACACACACACACACACACTTAAAAATAAAAGAATGTTCTATCCAACAGCTGCTGAAGTACACAATTCTAGATAGACATCAGCACATGGAAATTTCCCCCAAATGGGTCACATATAATACTATAAAATATGTCAAATTAAAAGCACTGAAGTAATTTCTTATATCTTATTATCACAATGAAATAAAAATATAAATCAACAGCAACAAAAATATGTAACAATGATGCAAACACATGGTGAAGGAAAAATACACTTTTGAATGAATTGTAGTAGGTCACTGAATAATTCAGGGGAAATTTAAAATTTCCTTAAATCTAATAAAAATATAAGTGCAATATACCAGAACCTGTGGTATGCAGCAAAAGTTGTACTAAGATGGATGTTTATACCTATAATTTCTTACATCACACAAACAAACAAACAAACACAAATCTATCAAGATCATAATCTGATGATAATCTAATGCTGTATGTATCTCAAGGTCTTGGAAGAACAAGAAGAAATCAATCTCCAAATCAATTAAAGTGTTCATTAAAATAATAAAACTGATAAACCTTTAGATAAACTAACCAAAAGGAAAAAAGACAGATAAATAAAATTAGAGATGAAAAAGGGTCAAATATGTAGAGAAAATGGAACTCTTAGAAACATGGTGGGAATGTAAATTAGTATAGCAATTGTAGAAAACAGCATGAAGTTTTTTTTTTTTCAAAATAACTAAATTAAGAGCTACCACAAGATCAAGCTATGCTACTAAGGGGAAATGAAGTTAACATACAAGTAAGATATCTGTATATCCATGCTTACTGCAGGACTATTCACAGTAGCTAAGATATGGAATCAGACTAGCTTTCTGTTAACAGATGAAGTGCCTAATAAAATGGCTATACATACACAATGAAGTATTATTCATCAATAAAGAATAATTAAATCAAGTCATTAACAGGAAAATGGATGTAACATTAAGAAAAATAAACTAAGAATGAAAGAAAACTGCATTTTTTTTCTATGTGGAAACTGAAAAAGAACAGTGATCTGAAAGTGGAGGTAAAATCTTAGGGTAGGAAAGGGAGCTAGGGGACAGAAGGGAGTGCACGTAAGGCAAGAGAGGTGATATTGAGGGTACATATATATATGGAAATATTACATTAAAGGCCACTATAAATATGTGATAATAAAATTTTTAAAAATAAAATTACCTTTTATGCATATAAAAAGAAAGGATAGACACGCAAATTCATGATGAATTAAAATTCATATCAAATTCAAGTCTAGATAGATAGGAAATTATTACCATGTTTAAGATATCAGTAGCTTCTTCAAGGTTTTCTGAATGCACTGTTGAAAAATTTTCTGTCTCTTTCTCTTTGATCATTTTATTTTCAAAATAATCTGAATGAAAAGGAGGGTAAATCAAATCTAGATATTAGCAAAAAGGGAAAAAGCAACGGGATAAAAAAATGCTATTCTGTAATACAACAAGGGGATATAATTTCACCAAAGGTCCTTTAATCTTGTTTGGAGTTGAATAGTTGTCATTCACAGTAATAAAAATGTTTTAAAATCTATTTTTGAAAGTTTGACAACTTTGCTGCCAACTACATAACAGTTTCATTCATATGGAGAAGTAAACATTATTCCATTGGGAAAAATTTGCCCAGGTATTCAGCACTGGGGGTTAGCCTCAAGGGTTCCAATGACCCACAACATCCTGTCATTACCTCTGTGTACTTTCCTTTGCACATTTTACCAGGTTGGTCTCTAGATATATGATCATTTAAATAAATTAAGCATAAATATGATGTTATTGTACCTTCTTAGTTACACATATGTGCTGTTTCTATTTTGGATTACTTGTTCTGAAGGAAGACAAAATATGAGCATTTGTTAAAAAAAAAAAAAGCTTGTGTGGCAAGGCTGTGAAACATACATGGTCTAGCCAAGTCTTCTGACAGTGTAATAAAATCCTGTGAAAGATTTTGAGCAAGAACCATGTAGCAAGTTTCTTCTGGATTCTTAAATCTTGGAGGCTATGTGAAATAATAATTGTTGTGCTGACCTCCCAAGTTTTAGTAATTTTCATGTAGCAATGAAAAACTAGTACACAAAATTAGATCAATTCACTGAAATTTATGTTATTACACTATTGCTACATAGTAAGTTATATACGTGACTATTTTGCTTATTTGGTTCAGGATTAAACAACAACATTTGACACTAATTCTGTGTCAAAGCAAATCTTATGAGAGTTCCATCTTGGATGTTACATAGTCAAGCCCAATATTCAGGTCCTGCTTATATTCTCATTTGCATGGTATGCTTCTGCCTGCATCCTTTACTACTTCAACTGTTTGCTTAGGTTCCTGATCTCAAAGATACTAAAAGTCATATGTGCCATGGTTCTTAATCTCTGATGCTTAGTTTTATCATTTTAATTCCAAACCCATTGATTTCTCTTATTTCCTGGTCCTGATTTCTTGTTCATCTGCTATCATCAAAAAACATACCTGTAGTAACAGATAGATTCTCCTAAGGTAGATCAACTTCAGCAAACAAAACTATGTAGAATAGGTGGGATAAGTACAGTTTCAAGTTTGAAGCCTACAATTAGTGAGCAATGAGGTAGAAATATAAATAATAATCTTAAGTATATTTAGTAAGGGGTTTATAGAGGAAATGAGCTCATCTAATCTCCATTATCTGAATTAGGCACTACTAAACCCATTACAAAAATAAGGAAACTGAGGCTTTGAGAGATTAAGTTAGTCACAGAGTGTATAAATATTGGAGCTAGCATGTAACAGTAATACAAGGTCAATATAAGTCCATGTCCAATGTTTTATTTTTAAAATTTATTTACAATTTCATATATATGCATTATACATATAATGCATTTTTATGTTATTCAAGACACATTACCCTCTTCTGGCTCCTGTTAAACCCCTTCTTCCCCAGCTACTTTCTCTTCGACTTTCACGGCTTTTTATTTTAGAGGTTCAATTAGCTTACTTAGAATTGCTTTCATTCATACCACATGCTCTTAACCACTGTGAAGCATTACTAGCTAAGTGTAGATCATCACTTGGGCCTGAAGATTTCCATTCAAATCCTGTCCATAACATTTATTAGCTAACTGATCTTTTGAAATTAATTCAATCTCTTCAAGCCTTGCCTTTGTCACTCATACACAAAAGAATTTCAGTGCTATGTACTTCATGGAATTTCCAGGTTTCTTTTTGAAAGTTATAAAAGATTTATTTTAAGAGAAAGTAGAAGTAAAGCAGAAAAGTCGTGAAGCTGAGAGGGGTCCTGAGCAAGTAAACGCCTTTTTCAGAGTTTAAGACTCCATGTATATTACCAATTTTTCTACAAGGACTTGCTATTATGGCCACTGGCAGTACTTATAACAGTATTTCTGGATTTCAGATCACGTTAGAAATCTTAGGCTTTAGCTATGGAGAGAACAACTTAATAAACTGGAGAAACAACATTTTGTATTTTGTTCTTTTTTTTTTTTTTCAGGGCTGAAAATCATTGCACACACACTAGGCAAGTTTCCTACCATTGATCTACAACTCTGCTCTGGAAAAAACACCTTAAGGCAAGTGTTGAGACAACAGGAATAAATTTCTGTTTAAAGCCAGAAAGTATTACCTGAGTCCAGCTGCTCTATGGGTTCAAATGTGCTTTTCCATGCATAGTTACTCATAGGCAAATGGAAAGGGACTGAACTAGGGGAAAAACAAATAGTTGAAGAGGTGGTGGAAGACACTTCTAATGGAGGCAATGTTCCAATCACTGAAGAAAGACTCCGTGCTCTCTCCTTTTAAAATAAAGAGGTTAAATAAATTGTCAAATGATGTTATATACTTAACATCTGCATAAACTTTCTTGCAGTTGCTAAAAATATTTAAGAGAAAAGCTTCAAAAATCTGCCAAGATTCAACAACATTTACTAAATAATTACCCCAAACTCAAAATTCTTTCCTTCTTTGGTTTTTGATTCATAGATACTCTAAACTGTCAATATGAAAGCCTGGTTTTAATGTGTTGAGGAATAAGTATAAAGATTATAAACAAAAGGTAGCTCATGAGATATAAATAATAATTACAACAGACTGATGGAATATTTCTCAATTTTTCATAATAAAAATCCATGGGGCTAGAGAGATGGCTCAGCGCTTATGTTGCTTGCCTGCAATTACAAATGACCCAGGATAGATTCCCGAGTATCTACATAAAGCCAGATGCAGAAAGTGAAGTGGTGCATGTGTCTAGAGTTCATTTTCAGGAGCTAGAGCCCTGCCATGTCCATTCTGACTCTCTTCTCTCTACCTCTATCTCTGCTTGCAAATAAATTAAAAAACAATTAAATCCAGACCAAGTTTTTATTCCAAAAGGGATACATTTTGAAATTTGAAATAATTTTCAAAAGGAATCTTCTTTAAGTATTATAAAAACCAAAAGAAAAAATTAATCATATTCTTTTTAAATTTTATTTTTAAAAAAATTATTGGAAATCAGAGAGATATAGACAGATAGAAAGTTAATGATAGAAAATTAGAATGAGAATGGACAAGTTAGATTCTTTTGCAATTGTAAACAAACTCCAGATGCATGAACCGCTTTTTGTATTTGGCTTTATGTGGGTACTAGGGAATCAAACCCAAGCCATCAGGCTTTGCAAGGAAGCTCCCTTAACTGCTGAGCTACCTCTTCAGCCCAAAACATAATTTTAAAGCACAGAAAGAGAATCTCTAAATTTAATTGGGGTGACTATGTCCTTTCTTGAACTGAAGTTTTCTTCCTTTTCTTTCTTTCTTCTTTCTTTCCTTCTTTCTTTCTTTCTTTCCTTTCTCTCTCTCTCTCTCTCTCTCTCTCTCTCTCTCTCTCTCTCTCTCTCTCTCTCTCTCTCTCTCTCTCTTAGCTTTCGAGGTAGGGTCTCGCTCTAGTCCAGGCTGACCTGGAATTCACTATGTAGTCTCAGGGTGGCCTTGAACTCATGGCAATCCGGCAATCCTCCTACTTCTGCCTCCCAAGTGCTGGGATTAAAGGCGTGTGCCACCATGCCCGGCTTTGAATTGAAATTCTTGTTTTCCATGTTTCATTATTTCTAGTACATAACCTTTCACGGCTTATGAAATAATGTTTCATGAGGCAAAATGATTAAGTCCTAGACGTCTACTGTTTATCGTACATTGCTAATAATTTTGTACTGTTCATTTAAGATGCTTAACTTAGTAAATATTATGTTCTTACTGCAGTAATACAAAAAAGCAAGGCCAGAGAGATGGTTCAGCAATTAGGGGGCACTTGCTTGCAAAACTTGACAGACTGGGGTTCAATTCCCCCTGCCCATTATAGAGCCAGATGTACAAAATGGCTCATGTGTCTGAGTTCCTCTGCAGTGGCAGGAATCCCTGGTATGTACCTACCTTTTACTTACTTTCTTTCTTTCTTTTTAAAAATATTTTATTTATTTGCAAGCAGAGAAGAGAGACAGAGAGAATGTGCACACCATTGCAGAGAATGCCACAAAGAGACTTCAGATGCACGTGCCACTTTTTGCATCTGCCTCTATGTGGGTGCTGGGGAATCGAACTCAGGTCCATAAGCACTGCAGACAAGTTCCTTAACCGCTAAGCCATCTCTCCAGCCCCATTACTTTCTTTCTTTCTTTCGTTCTTTCTTTCTTTCTCTCTCTTTCTTTCTTCTTTCTCTCTCTCTCCCTCTCATAAATATTTTTTAAAAACATGTGTCTGGTTAAAGATAAGTCAATCCACATACTGTTGAAAAGACAATGTAGCATTCACTCAGAAATAATAAACTAAGGCTCATAAGAAACGTGCTATGTATAGTATCACTTTCTAAAAGTAAAGTTAATTTGGATTTTAATTTATATCTTTAATGGCTTAACTCTGAACTTTAAAAGTTTAAATGGTTTAATCACTAATTTCATCTTTGAAAACCCATCTTTGGCTTATAGAATGGTATTTACATATTTTCTGTGAATACTAGGTAATATTATCATATAGAATAAATGACAATTTACCTGGTCTCTTCGCTTCAGATGTGTTGATAAAGTCTTTTCCAGGACATATTCTGGGGAAAGATCACTGATAGGCAAAGGAGATGTACTTATATCAGAGTCATATAGTTCTTCAATTTCTGATTCTTCTAACATACCAAGTCGTGGAATGGCAAAAACAAGCATGTGACATCCACCGCAAGCAATCTTTAAGCGTAAGTCCATAGAATGATTAATTGGTATTAACATTAAACATAAATGGGTTAACAGTTTTTACAACAGCTATAAGATATTTATTAGACTTCCTAGACTGACGGACTATCTCTGTTCTGTTGCTCTCTCTATATATACATATATACATTTGTATAAGTACATATGTACACATATGCACATATGTAATTTATATAAATTTAAATATATATTATTTAAATGCTATGATTAAAATTATAACAAGGGTAATCTGCCATTTACTTTTAATTTAATATAAAGAAAGAGCATTTGTCACATTACATGTTCCCTTAAAAATAGAAAATGTTTAATCGTGGAGCAACATTAAAAACTTGAAAAGCATACTCAGAGAAGTTCTATAAGGGTAAAGGATTCAAGAATAAATATATGTCAAGATAAATGTGTTTTTAAGCCTTTTTTCTTTATATAAGTATTTTATAAATTAAAGGTATATAAGTTCCAAGAAGAAAATGCAAACATCCAGAATAACGAAAAATAAAATCAACATTTGAAGTATTTCAAGAAGTAAACTATTTTCAAAAAATAGGTAACAAAATGTCACCATTTTTTTCACAAACCAATTTTGACCCCTTTATAGTGGCTGGTAGTATTCAGAATAGCTTGCTCTAGAACTTTCTTTTATAGCAATTTTTATATTTATTTATTTACTTACTTATATATTTATAAGCAGAGAAAGCGAGCAGAGAGAGAATAGGTATACCAGGGCATCCTGCCACTGCCAACAAACTCCAGACACATGTGTCACCTTGTACATATCTGGCTTTAACTGGGTAATGGGTAATCCAACTTGGGCTGTCAGGCTTTGAAAGCAAGCACCTTTAACATCTGAGGGATTTCTCCAGCCCATTTATAGTATTTTCACATTAAAATTTTATTTGTATTTCTGAACATCTTTTTTTTAGCTATAATCTCTATTAAGCCCAATGAATAAGAACTTGGTCATTCTGTTCATCGCTGAATACTCTGTATTCCAAATACTCAGTCCAGTTATCCTACACATAGCAGGCTTTAATTAAAGAGTTAAAAAATCAATACATAGAATAAATCTTCTGTAGTATGATACAATGTCTTTGGAGAAATATTTTCATCACCAAATAAGTAGAATTTACAAATGTCTAGCTTTTAACTTGTGAAAATATAACCACAGAGGCTAGAGAGATGGTTAAGAAGGTATTTGCTTGCAAAGCCTATTGATCCGAGCTTGATCCTTCCCAGCACTAATGTAAAGTTGGACACAAAGTGACGAATATGTTTGTGATTCTAATGCACCTATGATAAAAAGGAGGAAGAGTTTGGAGAATCTGAAGTTCACAGGCCAGCTTGACTGGCATTCCTTCCCAGCAGCAAACCCTGCCTCAAAAAAAGCAGAAGAGAATAGACACCTTGAGGTTGTCCTCTGGCTTCCATGTATATGGTGTGGTATGTTGGTACCTATATACCAACACACACACATAAATAAAATTTTAAATATATATTAGAGACAATACAGATAAAATGACTGAACATGATGTGACACTGAAATTACACAGCTTTATCTGAATAATAATATGCCAAAACTTCAAAATTCTTTATTGTATTTCCCCTTGCACAGGATTTGAGATTCTCAGTAACATATATTTCAACAAGTATTTATTACTACAAGCAAGGCATGCCACTGGCTACTTGTTAAATGAGATATAGCATGACAGTACTGGCTTTCAAGAGACATGATAATGAATTAGAATAGTCGAGATTTGGACAAAAAGGAAGATGTTAGAAAAGGAAAATAAATAAAGAATAGTCTTTCAGAGTGGCATAATATTTAACATCTTACTCTAACAAAACTAGTTGTATTTATTAACTGTAACAATGATACTCATTCATACAAACATAAAAATACTTTTTCTCTATGAAATAGCAAAAGACTCAAATCTAGAAATATAAAAAAGTAACAAAGGGAAAATGATATACTTACCATTTTAACTCTAAATTTCATAAAGTCAGTGCACAAAGTAGGAAAGAATTGATTGGTAAAATTCTCCATTCCAAGCCCTAATTTTCCGTATTGGCCATCTCCAAAAGTATACAAAAGGCCTTGATCTAAAATGCAAAATAAATAATAAATAAATAAACAAACAGAATTTTATCAAGGTTTTATTTATGTAGATCTATTTATAAGCAAATACATTATCTGCCACTACAATTATAATCGTCCTAGAAAATTCTGCATTAAATTTACTCTGGTTCATTTACTCTAGTTCATTGTCCATACTATGGTGTTTGTGGGTCTACATATAACAGTGGGTGGTAAAAACTGAGACAAACCTAATGTTTGAACTCTCAATATACAAGACATTGTGTGGAACACAGCAATACCACCCAAGATTTTGTGATAGTCATTATATTTTCAAGGAGATGCTTCTTTCTCGGTATAATTTATATTTTCCTCCCTCAGATTATACATAGGTTAAAATTTCTTAAGCATGACACTACTAACACTTAGGGAAGGAAAATTTCTGGTTGTCTGTGTCATATGCATTATGGGGATGTTTAGTAGCATCCTTGACCTCTACCAACTGTATACTAGTAGAAAACCAGTTTCTGCAGCTATGACTGTCAAAAATGTCTCTAGATTTCACATGTGTCTCCCAGGAATGCAAACTTGTCATTGGTAGAGAACTACTAACTTAGAACCATCCAACTGTCTCTTATTAATTTGGCTCCTGAGCAGGGGAATGCTGCCTAAGAAATGCCACAAGTCAATCAATCATTCTGACTAGTCCCAATACCAATACCTGGATCCTCTCTAAACTTGGGCCAACTATGATGAACAATCTTGTCATTTCTCTCTAGTTAAGCTTTTTGCATACTCCTATTAACAGCTATTCTGAACTTTGGCACCTCTCAAGGCCCTTCCTTCATACCCTACATTTCAAGGATATGAGTGAATGTCATGGAAGCAGAAGTAATGAATGTTAACAGAGGTGCAAAGATGAAAGATTTCCTTCTAGTTTGGGGACTAGGGAAAGCTTTCAAAGTGAATCTTATAAGATAAGGATGATTTAGTGATACGAAGGGAATGAAGGATTCTTTAAGTAGAATCATAAGAACATAGAAAAGCCAGAATCAAGGGAAAACATGGCTTATGCAAGCAGCTGAAAAATAATAAATGAGCCAGGAGCACATATGGGAGGGTTGTATGACATGAGTCTGAAGAGTTAAGATACAACACACCACAGAAGGTTCAATTACTTAGGATTATGTATTTTTGAATTCTATTTTAAAGGCAGTAAACTTTTTAAATAAATGCTGTCAAGCTAGGAAAAATTTGCTCATATATTAAGAGTTATGGTTTAAAGAAAATTGATTTCACACTAAGAAAATCAAAAACTTTACTAAAAATGGACTTGATATATTTTATTTATTCACTTTCAAGCAGAGAGATAGAGAGATAGATAGATAGATAGATAGATAGATAGATAGATAGATAGAGAGAGAAAACCAGTGCCACCACCTTGTGGGTCTGGCATATGTGGGCACTGGGGAATTGAACCTGGGGCACTGGAGGCAAGTGCCTTAACCACTGAGCCATCTCTCCAGGCCAACAGTAATTTTTTAATTAACAAAAGTAAACAAATTCATTCTTTTGATTATAGTATCTTTATCCAAAAATATGCTTCTTTTATATATCTGCCTTTCCAAACTGACTTTCCTTTTCCTAAAATAAAATAATTCATTTTGCTTGATTACAGTTCTAACTTAGAAATTAAAAAATATGAGCTACTGACTATAATAGAGCACTGGCAAAAAAATTACAATGAACTCACAACACACCTCTTCATTAGTACTAGGGGAAAATCTGTAACACTTGTCCCTTGGAAAGGATGGATGAGCACAAAGGCAAATAGTTAATACTCAATTATTAGCGTTGTAACTTTAGGTGAAGTGGAAATATTATAAAAACTTAACTATAATATGATAGATGGTCCATAAAAGTATGTATTAACTATCAGCTGCAATTTAGAATTAACAAAAAATGATGTGATGGTTAGGTTTTGTTGTCAACTTGATCTTTTTAATTATCTTGGGTAGGTCTCTGAGGATGTTTACATGAAGGCAGCCTCTCAGTAGAGGACAGGATGAAAAGAAGCTCAAAGAAGCTAGAACTAAACAATCTTTCCTGTGTGGGAAGTGCAGGAAGGAAATGATAATATACATACAGAAGCTACTATTAGGGAACCAGAGTAAGGGACACATATCAAGAACTCCTATAGGAAAATAAATTAATACTACTTCATTACATTCCACATACTTCTATTATATGTTATAATAATAAGAACATCGATTCTTGATAATGGAAAAGTCATCTTTTCTGAAGGGATACAGTGAAGAAGGAATTGTTTATACTAGTTCCTTTTTTTTTTTTGCTGATTTCTCTTTTCTCTAAACAAATACCATTACATAGCAGGATATACTTTGGACAAAAGTAGAGAAAAGGAGAAATAGATGAGATATGGATTATTACAATACACTAGTTGATTTCTGACTTTTTCCTACTTTGCTTCTTTTAAGAAAGAAATAGTTAAATTACAGACCCATTTTCTTACAAAGCCTTTACATTACGGATCATACAAAATTTGCATGTTTTGACTACATGTAAATGACCAAATCATTTCAAGAGAGAATTTTGTTCAGTTCTACATTAGCAATACTTAACTTATGAGGTTGAGAAATGGGCCCCAAAACATCTCCTCAGATAAAGGAGAAACTACAAAGTGGGAGATATATTCACTCAGTGTTCTCTAAGATGATCTTTTCTCACTTTGGAACTAGAAGGAAGAAGCCATTCCCCCACATGCCTCCTGCTGGCAAAAGCAAGCACTATATGAATTTAATCTGCCTGACTGTATGCAGCTCTTTCACACTGAGCAGGAAGAATGCTTTAGAAAACTTCTTTATTGTACAATTTCCCCCTCTGGCTAGAGGAGAGGAGAATTTTGAGAAGAGTTAAAGAGTTATACTTTCTGCCAAAGTATAAAATTACAGTCTTACTTTTTATTTTTTATTGAGAACTTTAACCTATGAATATATTGCAAATTGGTAATATTCCCATCATATTATACTCTTATGTCTCCTCTCCCCATTCCCCAATCCACTGAGGGGCCTCCTCGCTGCGGTTTTCAGCAATCACTGTGGAGTCATGAATGCACCCTTGACGAAAGGATATGTTTTAAAGTTGTCAAACTTTAGATCACTTAATTTTTTTTTAGTGCTGGGGATTGAAACCAAGACTTTACACATGGTAAGCACAAAAACTGACACTGAACTACACCCACACCCCTTATGTATTTATTATTTAAATATATTTTTATTTATTTATTTGCAAGCAGACAGAGATAGACATTTGTCATGGTTTGATACAGGTGTCCCCCACAAACAATTGAATGTGTTCTGATAGATTGATCCTCAGCTGATGGCAGTTTGGGTTTTACAACCTCGATGAAGCTGTGTTGTCAGGGGCGGGCTTATGGGGGTTATAAGCCAGCTTCCCCCTTGCCAGTATTTGGCACACCTTCCTGCCGCTGTTTGCAGTGCTGTGGCAGAGGTGATGTCCAGCCCTCTGCTCATGCCATCGTTTTCCCTGCCAGAATGGAGTCTCCCCTCGAGTCTGTAAGCCTAATAAACCCATTCCTCCATAAGCCGCTTTTGCTTGGGTTCTTTCTGCGCAGCAACTAGAAAGCTGACCACAACA
>PVHP010019384.1:0-16371 GCA_004024765.1 Zapus hudsonius
CTCCTACCTCTGCTTCCTGAGTGCTGGGATTAAAGGCATATACCACCATACCCAGTTTTATTGAGACTTTTTTTTAAGTTCTCTTCTATTTCATTCAGGCATTGATTAAATTCTTTTTGTTGATTTGTTTCCATTTCATTCAGCCATGTTTTAAGTTTTTTTTGAATTCTTGTTATTGAATTTCTTCATTCAACCACCACGCCCAGCCTGAGAATTTTTTAGATAAAGAGCTATGGTTTAGATCTTAAGAGTCTTGCAAAAGCTCACATTGAGCACTGGTCCCTGACACAGCAGTGTGCAGAGCCTTTGGTAGGTGACTTGGACATGAGGGCTTTCATTAATAGCTTTAAAATTTTTTGAGTTGTTTTTGTCTATTCTCTTCCATTTCATCCATTCGTGCGTTCATTGCCTCATTAAGTTTGTTTAAAATGCTTATCGTAACTTCATTTTGGGATTCTAAGGCTGGAGTTTCCTTTAGGTTTGTAATGGAGGCTTCTATAATGGGACTAGGCATCCTCGGTGGGGATCTCTCGGTTTGGTGTCTTGCATTATTTATTTTGTATTTGGCTTTGCCCATCTTGAGGTAGTCATCTTGTTTTGCCTCTAATGCAGCAATATTAGCTTTTGTGGAATCTGTGTTGAATAGACTGGTCAGCTTTAATCAAGGTTGAGTGGGATGGCCATATATCCACAGGTTTGGGTTGGATTCCTGTGTCTGAGCAAGGTCTTCCTTATGTGTGCAGCCTTCTAGCAAGTATTGATGAGACCCTCCTGTAGGCTGTGGCAGCGCCTGGGTCTTTGGATTGGGCCTCTGTTCCTAATTCCCTCCTGGAGGATAGAGCTGGGTTGCCATTGCCCTCTGCTTCAGCCCTCCTTCCATTTTGCTTTATTGTTTTAAGACTTTTCATGGCTAGTGAAGGAGGGAGAATATCTTCCCTGTTCTCTTGCTGGCTCAGGCAGGGTCCACCCAGTTGAAGCACTTCCTGCCACCACAGGCTGTAGCCAACCCACACAGGTTCTTTGTGTAGTAGCTGGAAGCTCATTACTCCCTCCTGCTTCTCTGCTGGGGGCTCTTCTAGATTAACAACTCCTTAAAGACTTTCACTTTTTAGGTTGAAGTGCATTTTGTGTGTTATTTTACCTCCTTTTTCTCCAGGTTTCTTAGCTGTCTTATCCGGAAGTCTCTCCAGTTTTAGGGTTTTTTTTTTTTTGTTTGTTTGTTTTTGTTTTTCGAGGCAGGGTCTCACTCTAGCCCAGGCTGACCTGGAATTCACTATGTAGTCTCAGGGTGGCCTTGAACTCACAGTGATCCTCCTACCTCTGCCTCCCGAGTGCTGGGATTAAAGGTGTGTGCCCGGCTAGTTTTAGGTTTGAAGTAATGTATCATGGATTCTTATTGTACTCTTGATTTTAAGAGCAAAATATAAAAAAGTAACTGTCCAATAGCAGGAGAATTCACCCACTGAGGTATATTCAGAGTTCAGAATGTTCTATAAGGCAGATCAAATAAAAATAGAGATAAAAGTTTCAGTAAACATGAATCCTATAATCCTGATAGTGAAGAGTACAAATATTATGTTACTGCTATACAGTGTTAAGCTATTTATGGGAATGATAACACCAAATTTAGGATAATGAAGCTCTTTGTTGGCTAGGAAAAAGGAGGATGTAATTAGAAACAGGACACTGGGAATTTCAATGAATTGCTCATATTTCATACTATTAGCTTGGTGGTCAGGCATTCTTCTGGATGATTTTCCATTTGCACCTCTGGATCAATTCCCCACCCTTCTAGTTTTTATTCAGCTCACTTTGGGTATTAGTAATTGTCCTATCCCTTACTTTAAGCCTAGGATTAGGAATGTCCCGTTGTTAAACTAGATGATTCCTTATGGTTTCTCATATCGTTGTCTGTGCCTTGGCATACAGTGTATTTATTAAAAAGTCTTTGCTCTTCAAATGACTCTGCTCAAGTGTTAGTGTGTCTTCTATTTCTTGCTTGGTTCTGACTGATATGTGGTCTCTCCTTTTCTCTCCACAATACAGATCTATTTTTTTTACATATTAGAAATAATTTACAGAGGAAAACTGCTCCTTGGTCTTCTACCTCTCTTTCCCCCCCTTGGCCTTACTGCCCCTTGCTTGCTCTTTTTTCCACCTCCCTCTTCTTTGTCTCCTCTGAATTCCTGCCTCTGGCTCCCTCTTATTTAAACTGATTTGATTTGTTTTCTAAAAAAGTATTTTGGCATCAGTGTTTAGCTGAGAAGAGGTACATACTGGGCCTGGCCTGAACCCTGAGCCAGCCCAAGCAGAATCACAGTGAGTCTCTATTCACACCAGACAGGCAAAGTCAAAAACCCGGAAAAAGACAACAGGGATGCAACTGGGCAGCTCCTGAAGGCGAAGATTCCAGGGAAAAGTCAAGCAGCTCTTCAACAGCTTCAGATATCCTCTCTTCCCCCAACCACCAGCATCAGGAAACAGTGGAGAACAGAGGATCCCAAGGGAGAAGAGCCACCCTGCAGCCGTATCCATCTGAACAGCAGATCCATGGACCTAACCAACCTAGCTGAGCCCACAGCATGACAAAGAGGGAACCAGTCTCACATTCAGCGTTGGTAAGATGAAAGCCATTCCAAAGAGTAACAGGACCATTTTAAACTGGGGTAATATCTACCCCAAAACCAGGTATCTACAGCTGTGCTGGAAGTGCTAATTGATCCATCCACATCAGGGCAGGTTATGTGTTAGATTTGACTGATGTACTTTTGGTTGGCTTTGCCATTCTTAAATAAACTGGGTATTAAGAGTGAAGTTGTTGCTTTTTGATATCTCTTGATTTATAGGGCATTTTTGTCTTTTTCTTGGCAGCAGTATTTCAGTCATTCCCAGGCTTACCTAGAACCCATTATAGAGCAGGAATCTCAGCCTCCCAGTCAACAGGATTAGGGTGGGAGTCAAAATACACCCTTAGGAATTTTGGCTTTGTTTTGATTAATTGTTTAATTCCCACTCTTGCATGAAATATTCTGATGGTCTTGTTTATATTTATATACTGCACAGTTGGATATTAGAACTGTATTTTATTCCACCCAGCCTACTAGAATATTTACAAAGTAGGCAACTACAACCCTTTGGGTAACTTCTGTTGACACTCTGGGAGTAATATAAGAGACATACCTGGCATCTTAGGCTCCACCCTGAAGATATAGAACTTCTGATATACATGTCTAAGAATACAGCAGATAATTAGAAAACCCAAGCATTGAATTAACTCAAGATGCAAAAATCTCTACATTATAAGAAACAAAAGAAATCAAAATAATATAATTCCACCAGAAATGACCTCCAGTGAGACTGACTTAGGTGAAACGCCTGACAAAGAATTCAAAAGAATAATTATAACTATGTTCAAAGAAATCAAAGAAAAAATAAAAGGAATTAAAGAAGAAAACAAATGGAGGTTGATATATGAGTAGGAAGGTATGAATGGGAATTTCAAAACATTCAGGAAACTGTGAAGAGATCAACTATAAGAATTCAGACTATAGTAAAAGGAGAAGAATTTCACTCTAAGGGAATAGTAGATATTTTCAACAATCATAGAAGAAAATTTCCCCTAAATAGGGAAAGTGGTGTCAATGCAGATACAGGAAGCATTTAGAACTCCAAACAGACAAAACCAGGAAAGAACCTCTCCTCACCATATTATGATTAAACTACTACAATTGAAGGAGAAATGAGGACTTTCCACAACAAAAAATGACTAAAAGAATATATGTTCAGGTTTTGATTTGCCAGTACCCAAGAAAAGGCAGATGCACAAAGAAGGAAACGTGTCTGGATTTCATTTGCAGTGGCAGGAGGCCCTTGTATATCCATATTTTCTCATAAATAAATAATTTTTTAAAAGGACAGTGAGCTATAGTAATTTAGCACATGGAGTTTCAGTTGGACACAATGGTGCACACCTATAATCCCAGTTACTTGGAGGCTGAGGCAAGAGGATCCCTTAGACCCAGGAGTTTGAGGCTAGCCTAGGCAACATAGTGAGGCCTTGTAATATGTCAAAACAAAAACAAAAACAAAAAACCAAACAACAAAAACCCAAACCTGTGGAACTTTTATGCAGGAAGACTTGAGTTCAAGGGTATGTGATCTTGGTCTACAGAAGTAAAAATAGGATTAACACTCTTGTCTTCCTTATAGGCAGTTGTGAGTATAACAGAACCATTAGTGTCTACAGTTACATACTTTCCTTTAGCCAGGACATTATTAGTCTTTAGTAACTGGGAGCCAACACTGTCAATTGTAACCATAGCAGTTTGTACTTGGTTGAAAGGTAGCACAGAGGAGGCACTGATTAACTAACGCTGCAGAGGTCAGCGAGAAGTTAACTGGTTAAGTAGTGTTGGAGCTGGATCTTTTTTTTTTTTTTTTTATTGTCCATAATGAGTTACATCATTTAATGGGCAAACAATGAGTTGTTATCCCCAGTTCCCCAATGCCTTTCTTCCCCATTCCCAAATCAGCTGGATATCCTCCTCTGTGGGCAGTCTGGATCAGTCCTTGCGGCTGGGGACCATGGATAGCCTAGGAGTCTTCCCAGTTTCGCCATCTCTAGTATGTTGTTACTGAGGGGAGCCGTGACTCTGGGTATTCTCCCCCACCTCTTCCGCTCAGTCCCCTGAGTCATGGTGGGTGAGTATTTGAGGCTGTTTTATTGTTGAGAACTTAGGGGTCTCTACTTCTGCTTTAGGTTGTGTCGGAAATCATTGGTGTCTGTCTCACTGGCTTATCCTGTGTTGACTGATTGACTGTCAATATGGGTCACTTATTCATTCCATCATTCTCTGTGGGGTTCCATATGAATCCTCTATGGTATGTTTGAGGTGGCTCATCTCTTGACAGGATGTCAGCTATCGGCCTGCAGTTTGTTGGTAGGGTTGGATGAGCCACAGCTCTCTCGCTGCATTCTAAAAGATACAAACACAATCTCCATCGGAGAGTGAGATCAGTATAGGTTAACTGAGATACACATTTCTGAATTGGCTAGATTCTATTGTGAGTAGCCTCTCCTTCAATTGCTTGCATAGTACATCTCTCATTGGGGGCCCAAGAGTCCGGCTCCCAGTGCATATCACCCTAAGTCCACAATTCCAGTTAAGGGCTCCCCCTCACTAACTGGAATATTTGGCTCAATTTAAAAGCTGTTGATTGCCTCCCCCAGGCTTTGGTGCCTCCATTGCACAAGTGCTCTTTTCTTGGTTTGCTGTTCTTTCCCAGTAGGAAGTGTGGTCAGCCTACTCATGGCAGCAGACTGTGTTTCATGCCAGTGGTCTCTGTTTGTGGAGCTGGATCTTAAAGGAAATAGTGCTGGCTGTGGTGGATCAAGCTTAAAATCCCAGCCTTCAGGAGGCCAAGGCAAGAGGATCATAATTTGAGGCCGGCATGGGTTACACAGTGAGATCTTGTCTCAAAAACGAAGTAAAATAAAATCCATGAGTGTGGGACCTTACTGAGAGGCATGGAGGACACAGAGTTAAATGGAAGTTGAGACTTCCCTGGAACCCTGATAATCTCATCCTGAGTCTGGCAGGAGTTTGGCTGACTCCTTCTCTCCCCAACCTCCAGGCGCCTAACGGGCCCTAGCAAGCCCAGATAAGTCCAGACATTTCAAGAACTGAGTTTACTGAAGTTCACATAACTCAGCTATAAGGTAATAACAAGCCCAGGCAATGAGAAAGGTTGAAGGTCACAGCTCCTCTACAGCCACTGCCATTTGTTACATGCCTAAAGTCATATAACTCCTGCCACCTGGGGCTGAGAAAGTCCCTCCAATTTATCTATGCAAACCAGACATAGACAGGTTACTGGCCCCTGCCAATCCTTTCATGAGACATCCACAGGCCATCTTGCCCCCACCAATCCCCTTTGCCAATTATCCTCCTGCCCTCCTTCTCCCTCCTGTAAAAAAGCACCCTCTCCAAACTAATAAACAAGCTGTCCATGAGGCTGTCTCCCAGGTATCTACGCCAATCGTACTCACAGCTGCCCAAGACTGTCCACCCAGCTCTGAGGATAAACAGGGGTGTCAGTTCATACCCTCCCAAGTAATCAGCAGACCCACACAAGAGTAATTTCATAACAAGATCAATTGGGGTGTATGTAGCTCTGTTGGTAGATTGATTCCCTAGCATGCATGAAGCCCTGGGTTTGATACCCATAAACTAGGCATGAGTAGCACACATGTGCAGATCCAGCACTCAGAATATTGAAGCAGGAAGTTCAGAAGTTCAAGGTCATCCTTGGCTACAAGTAACAGACCATTCTGGGCTACATGAGATACTGTCTACTTAATTAACAGATCAAATGGGGGTTGGAGAGATGGCTCAGTCATTAAGGCACTTGCCTGCAAAGCCTAACAACTCATGTTTGATTATCCAGTATCCACTAATAGCCAGATGCAAGAAGTGGTACAGTTTGTTTGCAGTGACTCTGGCACACCGATTTTTTTTCTCTTTCAGTGTTTGAAAATATAAATAAATAAATAATACAAGAAATAAGGGTAGAACTTAAAATTCTTTAAAAAAAAAAGATGAAATGGTAGAGAGAATAGTGTGCAGAATGTATAAGAAAACAGAAGAATGAAGTAGCAGTGTTTTTGCTACTGTTAGAAGGTCAAGGGCTAGACAATAGAGACTGATGAGTTAAGTGAGGGCTTTACAATCCCACATGCTAACCTGGAATCAGAAATTGCAATGATTGGGATTTCATGTTATAGGGCTTGATCTGAAATACTTTCTCAAAACTGTTTGTGGAACATTTTTTTTGTTTGTTTTTGAGCTAGGGTCTCATTTTAATCATTTTTTTTGAGAACATTTGGAAGAGTACAGATTAGCTATACTATAGTGTCATCAGACTGGGTTTGATTTTTCATCATGATTCGGATCAATTATGTATTTTGGGCAGGAACACCACAAACTATATACTTTGTTCCTTTTTAAAAAAACTTTTTATTGATAGCTTCCAAAGTTATAGACCATAAACCTTTATGATTTGCTCCCCCATTCCTCCTCTGCCATATCTCCTCCCTCTCTCAATTAGTCTCTGTTTTATTTTGGTGTCATCATCTTTTCCTCCCATTATGTGTAGCTATTATCAGGCACTATGAAGTCATGAATATCAAGGCCATTTTGTGTCTGGAAGTTTGCATTGTAAGTAGTCCTACCCTTCCTTTGGCTCTTACAATCTTTCCACCACCTCTTCCTCAATAGACCCTAAGCCTCAGGAAGTGTGATAGAGATGTCCAAGTGCTGGACACTCCACTGTCACGTCTTCTCAGCACTATGGTGTCTTTTGTATTATCCCAGTGGTCACCGACATCTGAAAAAGAGAAGCTTGTCTAGTCAAAAGAGAGTAGCATTATTGTATATATTAATTCAAAATTAAACACGTAATGAATCAGTGATGTTTCTGACAGTGGTGACTGTGCTATATCATTTGATTTCACCTCATGCTTGGTTCCACACAGGAAATTCTAGCTTACCATGACTAGCCACACCATAAAATGCCAACAAACGCTGCCCTGTTTCTAGACTACTCTATTCTATGCGTGGCAATGTTTTTACTGTATATACAAAGCTTTCTGCTCTTATAGAAATATGATGGCTTCATTATGGAAAACAAAGAGAGTACTTTCTGTCATTCATCTGCATGTAAATATGAAGTAAGTGCATTTTGGATTTTATTGTGTTAAAATGCTTGATTTTAAAAATAGTTGTTTGAGGGGCTGGAGAGATAACTCAGGGGTTAAAGGGACTTGCTTGCAAAACCTATTTGCCCCATCCCCAGTACCCATGTAAAGCCAGATCCACAATGTCACATATATTTGGAGTTCATTTGCAATGGCAGTAGGCCCTGATGTGTCCAAATATTCATTCTCTCTCTCAAATAAATATTTAAAAAAATTTTTATGTAGGCAAGTGCCTTAACTGCTGAGCCATCTCTTGAGCCCATTATTTTGTTTATTTATTTATTTGTAGAGAGAGGAGACACACAGAGAGAATGGGGCAGCAGGGCCTCCAACCACTGCAAACAAACTTCAAATGCATGTGTCACTATGTGCATCTGGCTTTATGTGGGTACTGGAGAGTTGAACCTCTGGTCATTAGGCTTTGCAGGCAAGTGCCTTAACCACTGAGCCATTGCTCCAGCTCAAAAATATTTTTTAATTGCTGTTTGGATTGCTGACTCTAGTTTCGTAAGAAAAAAAAAAAACATTCATTGAATTTTGACCTGGGATCCTGCACTGAAGGCCTGGATGGAGAGCCACTGGTCTTCAGTCCAAGCTAGCACACACCTTTAACCACTGAATCATCTTTCCAGCACCAATTTTGAATTAATTTTTGGTCATTATATGATCCAAAACTTTTTACTGTTGCCAAATTTTTGGTGACACCCACATTCATGAGGTCGTGACCCACAGTTTAAGAAGCTGGGATATATACATATAGTAATATACATTACACACATGCGTACATATACACATACATATGCCGAAATTGATTTTTCTTTGTTTACAGTATGCATTTTTTTTTTTTTGTTTTTTTGAGGTAGGGTCTCGCTCTAGTCCAGGCTGACCTGGAATTCACTATGTAGTCTCAGGGTGGCCTTGAACTCACAGCAATCCTCCTACCTCTGCCTCCCAAGTGCGCCACCACGCCCGGCCAGTATGCATTTTTATTACTTGATTTAATAGTATGTACGTAATGGTTATACATCAAAAAAGAGTAAAATATGAGCTCTTTATTAACTATGGAATAACATGGAAAAGTTAAAAAATATGTGCTCAGATAAAAAGGGTCATAGCCTTTAGTTCATGATCAGTGTCAGTTCCTTTGTTCTAGTTCAAGCACAAGTTGGAAAGTGACAATTCTGGCCTGTAGTGTCGCTGAAATGTGTGGTTGAAAGATAAAGGCAGCAGATTTGCTTCTGATGAGTCCTACAGCTAAGCTTTTCTACTCCATTTCATGATTAACAGACTTCTCAACCTCTTCGTCAATGGGATCTTTCAAAAAATTAACGTTCGTATTGAGTTACTTGATAATTGTTACTATTGCTAGCACTACTTGAAAGGCCTGGGGGTGTTGGTACATGAAAAATGAAATTTTGGGAGCCGGCGATGTTGGCACAATGCCATCCTAGTACTTGGGAGGCAGAGGTAGGATTGCAGTGAGTTCGAGGCCAGCCTGGAACTACAGAGAGAATTCCGGGTCAGTCTGGGCTAGAGTGAACCCTGCCTCAACTACCACCCCAATCACGCACCTGGGACAGGTGGTTTGGAGAACCAGAAGCTGGCCAGAAACGGCTTAGGACCGCCTGTGCGTGGGGGGCACTGGGGCTCCGGGCTTCACTGGAGCCGGGCCTCAAGCTCCCGGGGGCGACGGGCCCAGGCGCAGAAGCCGGGTCTCGGGTCCCCACGTGCCTTGGACTTAGCGTCAAGGCCAGGCGGGCACGCAAGGGCGGAGCGAGGCGCCAGCTGCGGGCGGAGCGAGGCGCCAGCTGCGGGCGGAGCGAGGCGCCAGCTGCGGGCGGAGCGAGGCGCCAGCTGCGGGCGGAGCGAGGCGCCAGCTGCGCGCGCAGCGGGGGCGGAGCGAGGCTTCGAGCGCGGTGGGGGCGGGGCGATAGCTGCGGCGCAGCGAAGGCGGGGCGAGGCTGCGAAACAGAGGCGGGGAGAGGCTTCGAGCGCGGTGGAGGCGGGGCGAGGCGTTAGCAGCGTGCTCGGCGGGGGCAGGGCGAGGCTTCGACGCAGGGGCGGGGCGAAGCGCTAGCTGGGAACGCGGAGGGGGCGGGGCGAGGCGCTAGCTGCGCGCGCATGTCGGGGCGGGGCTTCAGCTGTGCGCCTTGTGGTGGGTGTGCCGGGCCTGCTCCTCCCTCTCCCGAGCCCAGGTCCGCGGCCGCCGAGCTCCTCCCCCGCCCGGTCTCTCTCCCCTCCCCTCCGCTCCGCCGGCTCGTCCCTCCCTCCTCCTCCTCTTCCTCGGCGAGCCGCTCAGGCAGGCAGGCAGGCAGGGAGGCAGCATGGCGGCCGTGGAGACGCGGGTGTGCGAGACGGACGGCTGCAGCAGCGAGGCCAAGCTCCAGTGTCCCACCTGCATCAAGCTGGGCATCCAGGGCTCGTATTTCTGCTCGCAGGTACCCTCCGCGGCCCGCTCCTCCTCCCGCGGCCGAGGCGCCGCCGCCCCCTCGGGCATCCCGGGGGAACCGGCTGCGGCTGTTCCGGGGGGCGGGGCGGCCCGTCGCGGCCGACTCACGTGGCGGAAGCCCACTAGCCCGGGTGGTCGGCCTAACCCGGGGCGCCGCGCCCGGGGGCCGGTTCCCGCCGCGCACCTCCGCTGGGGGCGGGGCGCCAGGTGTGTGGCCGCCGCGCAGGTGTGCGGTCGCTCCGGCACCGCGGCGACCCTCCGGGCTCTCTTCACCGAAGAGGGGCTTCGGCAGCCCCGATGGTGGCACCGGGTCCGTGCACTGCACTTTCCCTTGGACACGCCGGGTTATTAGTCTCGAGAACCGGAAGTGGATCTGTTCCATTGCCGGCTCCGCTCCAGTGCTGGGTGTGTTTTATAAGTTCTGTACAGTGGAGCAGATCCAGCGTGTGTGCTTGCTGAAGGACTTGTGATTTAACTCTTAGAACACAACGGTGAGGCAGCGCTGGCTTGGCTCCGACAGTTTGTTGAAGAAAGGTATTTGGATATTGTAATATTAAATTAGCAGGTTCCTGGAGAGCGGAGTCCTGAGGCCTTGGCTCAGCGCTGTCCTTTCCAATTCCTGTGAGATCTTGAATTAGTCAAGTTAATCTATCTGTGCTTCAGTGTTAACCCTGCATAGAGGGGATATGATGATCGTTTTCCTTCTGTGTTTCACAAGATTGTTTTGAGACCCAAATTATGGTATAAAGTCCTGTAATTTGTAGGGCCTTGTGTTTTTTTTAATTTATTGTTTTTTTTGGGCCTTGTGTTTTTTAAAGGATACAATTTAACACTGCCATATATAGAAATGAAAGTAAGAATGAAAACATGGAAGCAATACAGATAAGTATTTTCAAATATAAAATACACGCAAAGATACATATAATGTACACATATCACTTTAAAGTCCTTAAGATCACAGCACTTGTAGATATGTGATTGCAAGAGATCTTCACTGTTACATAGGTCTTGTTTTTAGATAGGATATGATCCTTGACCTTGTTGGTATCATTTGGGAAGAGTTGCACTTGGAGATGTGTGTTGCTTGATCTAAAAATAGCATTAGGACTATCAGCATGGGAAACCTTGCTATTGCATGGTTCATTGCTGTTGAAAATTGTGTACTCTGTGAGTAGAATGTAGCTTTCAGTCTGTTTAAAATTGTGTGATGTTTTGTAAAGATACATGAATTGACATGTATTGACACATAAAAATTTTCTGTGGTACTAGAAAACTGTAAGGTAAATATTGAATCATTGGAGTTTGTGGCAAAATGCCAGAGAAATTTGTCAAAAGAATTTATTCAGGGCTGAAAAAATGGCTTAGCGGTTAAGGCATTTGTCTGCAATGCAGAAGGACCCAGGTTCGATTCCCCAGTGCCCATATAAAGCCATATGCACAAGAGGGCATATGTGTCTGGAGTTCGTGCTGTACCCATTCTCTCTCTCTCTCTCTCTCTCTCTGTCTGTCTCTGTGCTTGAAAATGAATAAATAAAATATTTAAAAAAAGAAAGATTGTAAGAGCCGTGGTGGGGGAGATTATCCAGAGGCATGGCCAGGAGAACCTGGCTGAATACTAGGCTATCCATGGTCCCCTGTCACAAGGACTGATCCAGACGACCCATGGAGGAGGTTATCCAGTGGAGGGGGGAGAGGAGGGCAGCGGGGAATTGGCGATAACAAATCATTGTTGGTCCACTAAACAATGTAACTCATTATAGACAATAAATTTTAAAAAAAGATTTTAAAAAAAAGTTTATTCAGTAGGGTAGGATTGGATTCTTCAGGCTTATTTTTGGTAGTAATGTTAAAGCTATAGTCAACTATATCCAGACTGGCTCTCATGATATGTTTATTCCCATTACTACTTCAGGTCAGTTTTTAAAATTTGTCACTGAGTCAGTTACTGTAGTTGCTTCATTTCTCCACTGTAATTCCTCCCTTTGTAAGCAAGCACCTGTAAAAAACAAACCAAAGAAGATCTTTTAAGTAGAACTTGTTTTTCCACACAGCCAGATTATGCTGCACCCAGGATTAGAGTTTCCATTGCTTTCAGTATGTAACCTCACAATTTGGGTGCCTCTTCTCAAACTAGCCTTACTCTTTTCCTCGAGTCAGAAACTCTGTTGATATATCAGAATGTCACTTGTCATCTGAAATCGCAGCTGGTTTTTTTTTTTTTTCGAGGCAGGGTCTCACTCTAGCCCAGGCTGACCTGGAATTCACTATGTAGTCTCAGGGTGGCCTTGAGCTCATGGTGATCCTCCTACCTCTGCCTCCCAAGTACTGGGATTAAAGGCATGTGCCACCCGGTTTGCAGCTGTTCTTTCAGTGCTGGCTTGAAACCTTGGTTAAGGCACACTAACTTTTTTTTCTTGAATTTCCATATCTGTATTGAACCAGGTTTTTCCTAGTCACTGATTATATTCCTCTCAGAGGGCTCTGTTCTCACTTCTCTCTCTGGTCTTCTAACCAGTTTGTCTTTGGAAACTAAACTATAAGAAACCTTTCTATAACACCATAACAGAAAACTTTCCATGATTTTGTCATATATTTGTTCCGAGGTAGGGTCTCAATCTAGTCCAGGCTGACCTGGAATTCACATGTAGTCTCAAACTGGCCTTGAACCTCCCAAGTGCTGGGATTAAAGGCACGCACCACCATTCCCAGCCTTTATAATATTTTTAAACAACCTGTAATTACCTTATTTGTTAGCAAGCAATATCTCAATCAGGTGGACTTTATTAATAAACTATCTTTTTCACTGCCTTATGCTTGTTTCCTATTTGAATGCAGCAAGTGGTCAATACATTGGATCAATGAATACTTGAATGTATCAAACAGCAGATTAAGGGGCTCATTGCTGAATTGGGGGTCACAACTCTGTCCTTTATTATTTATGTGATTTTGGGCCTATAGCATCTCTAGTTTTCAGTTATCTTTTTAAAATAGGACCACTAATAGTACCTACTGCAGAATTTTGGTGAACATTAAATGCTGAGCATGAAAAGCAAGTGCTTTTTTTTTGCAAGTTTATTAAATTAATAGTAGTTTGTATATGCCTTATCTTCTTGCATTGTGAGAGTTTTTTGAGGCTGAAAGCTGAGGTGTACTCATTTTGTGTTTTGTATTCTATACAGGAAACACTGAGTTCATTGAATGAAAGAGGAATGAGATTGCTATAAATTCTGCATTTACATTGTCCTTTATAAAGAGTGAATAATAGAGCAGGCAAGGGCATACTACCATTTATTACAGTTGTACTTAATTTCTTTTCAGTTTCTTAGCTGCTAAATTAGCAGGCTGCCTTATCCTGTTCATTGCCTTGTCCTTAGTAAGATGATAACTGAATAGGATCCGAATGATATGTCATTGTTTGTTTATGGGCATTAGAATTTCAAAAGTTAGTACAGGAGCCGGTAGTGGTGGCGCACGCTTTTACTCCCAGGAGGCAGAGGTAGGAGGATCACCGTGAGTTCAAGGCTACCCTGAGACTACACAGTGAATTCCAGGTCAGCCTGGGCTAGAGTGAGACCCTACCTCGAAAAACCAAAAAATAACCAAAAATAAATAAATAAATAAATAAAAATAAAAATAAATTAGTACAGGATAAGTGGAAGGAAGACTGGATTTGATGTAGTCAGCCACACGCTGCTGGGATGAATCTCCAAGCCAGGCACAGTTTTGGGAGGGGAGAGTATTATTAAAGTAACAGATTCAGGAGAAGTTCAATAATGAACAAAAAGGCTGGCACCTTTCACAGTTCCAAGGAGAGATAGAAACCCATCCAGCACCTCCAGTCAGCACACTCCCACTCAACAAAGCAGCAGGAACTTCAGGCCTCAGCTGAGACTGCTCTTTGTATATATATAGTTGGAATTTTATATCCACTTTAGAAATATCCTAGGAGGACAGGCCAAGGTGACACCTCCTCCAGCCAGAGGCTGAAGACAAATTTTTAATACACTTTTGAATCTATTGGAGACATTTAATCAAATTACCACAATATTAGAGCTGGGTGTGGGTTTTTGCTCCCATATCTTCGGAAGTCATCTTTAATTTTTAAGAGAGAGTTAATAAATTGTCCTTGTCTGAGTTGAAGGGAGGGTGAAAAAAAGTGGTATGTAGTCCTATATAGTAAAGTAGTGTTAAAATGAGCCTTAACGAAGGTTTGAAAATATTTTAGGGGAATTGTTTATGAATATCTTTGATAAATTTTTTATTTTTTAGAAATATTTATATTTGCAAGCAGAGAGAAAGGGCTTGAGATCGCACTAGCTTGCACACGCAGGCACACAGCTCTCTTTGCTTTTATTATTTTAGAGCAGGGTCTCACTGTGTACCCCAGGTTGGTCTGGTAATTTCTATGAAGCTCAGGGTACCTTTGAACTCAAGATAATCCTTCCTGGCTCAGTTTGTGTGCTGCCATGCCCAACTGACATTATGGACAAATTTTTGGAATAAGTTCTGTGAAAAGAAGTGATGTCAAGGTACTGCGATTAGTTGACTTTAGAAATAAGGTCTAACTGGACGCTTGGAGTTTAGAGTTGGAAAGTGAGGAATAAATTACCTTTTTTAACCTGTAGTATTTTTAAAATTTAGAACTGCTCTCTGAAACTGTCTTTTCTTCAGTAGCAAAGTTCCTGACAAAGTATTTCTAGAATTCATCTTAAACATCAATGGAGATATTGTTATGGTCTGCTTTTTTTTTTCCTTTGAGGTAGGGTCTCTAGCACAGGCTGACCTGGAACCCACTCTAGTTCCAGGCTAGCCTTGTACTCAAAGCTATCCTCCTACCTCTACCTCCTGATACCTGGGATTAAAGTTGTGTGCCATCATACCCAGCTGATTTTTTTTTATTTAGTTATTTTCTTCAAATTTCTTAAATTGCTTCAGACTATCCTTAAAAATTGCTACAAATTAGATGAGTTTGGGTATAATTATCAAAATGTTACGGTGAAGACATAGGCAATTTTTTTAGAGCAAAAATTTTACTAATTTATTTTACAAAAATAAAAATTACAGGTGGATACAACTCACAGCTTAGGTAAGTAGAAATAATTTCTGGGAACATATTGGCATATTTTGGTTGTAGTTACTTCCTTGTTTCTAGAATAAAGCACCTGACCAAAAGCAGCTGAAAAGATGAAAAAAAATTTTTTTAAGGCCTACACTCTTTAGGGGAGGCTTCATGATGGCAGAGGTAAGCATGGTATTAGCAGAGGCTGAACATCACCTCTGCCACAGCAGTGTTGGGGTCAACTTTCTAGTTGCTGCACAGAAAGAACCCAAACAAAAGTGGCTTGTGGAAGAATGGGTTTATTTGGCTTATGGATTTGAGGTGTGACTCCATTCTGGCAGGGAAAACGATGGCATGAGCAGAGGGCTGGACATCACCTCTGCCACAGCACTGCAAACAGCGGCAGGAAGGTGTGCCAAATACTGGCAAGGGCGAAGCTGGCTTATAACCCCCAAAAGCCCACCCCCAACAACACAGCTTCATCGAAGTTCTAATTCCCGAATTGCCATCAGCTGAGCATTGATCTATCAGAACACATTCATTTGTTTGTGGGGGACACCTGGATCAAACCATGACAGTCCGCCCCTGGCCCCCACAAACTAATAATCATACAAGATATAAACACAATATTTTCAGCTCAACTGTTAAGTCCCCGCAGCTTTCAACTAAGCCATAATGCCAAAAATAAATCCATAATGGCATAGAACATTCACAATGCAAAACATGAGGCACAGCAAAAACAGATTGACCAATACAATACAAGATTTAAAACAAACAGGGCACCATCAATCTCTAAGTCCAAGCTCAATGATTCTTAACCAATAACACAAGTCTCTTGGAGATTCGATTCTGCCCCTCCAGCTCGGCTACTCAAGTCCGGGAAAATGTCATCCGGTACTGGCAGCTTGCCTTGGCACCCATCTATAGTCCTGGAATTCACTGGGTCTCTCTCCATTGCAACCCACAGTTCATCCTCATGGCTCCATCGGGCTCCATGCAGGCAACCTTGCACACCTGCTTCACACGCTGATGGCCATTTTTCAAAAACAAAACTGTGTTGCAAATCCAATGACCCTCTCTTTCTAACCAATCTCCATTCCACAGAAA